>JAFFST010054936.1:195492-211946 GCA_022414735.1 Noturus placidus | reverse complement strand
AATAAATAAATATTGTGATCAATTGTGAAACGATACACTTTTGAGATATTGTGACAGAGAGAGAGAGAGAGGGGGAGAGAGAGAGAGAGAGAGAGGGAGGGAGACAGAGAGAGACAGAGACAGAGAGAGAGGGAGACAGAGAGAGAGGGAGACAGAGAGAGACAGAGAGGGAGACAGAGAGAGACAGAGAGGGAGGGAGAGAGAGACAGAGAGGGAGAGAGAGAGACAGACAGAGAGAGAGAGACAGAGGGAGGGAGAGACAGAGGGAGGGAGAGACAGAGGGAGGGAGAGACAGAGGGAGGGAGAGACAGAGAGGGAGAGAGAGAGAGAGAGAGGGGGAGAGACAGAGAGGGAGAGTGAGTGTATATAATAAATGTGTCTGTAGTGCAGTAAAGGTAATCCTATCCAGTAATCCTATCAAACAGCTCAGAGAAGTGCTGATCGCATACATACGTTCTGCTCGCGCTCTCTCTCTCTCGCTCGCTCTCGCTCTGATAAAAACACTGTTCAGTGATGCAGCAGAGCTTTTAACAGCCTATAAATCCTCACTGTTTGGAAGGGTTACACTAAACAAAAATAGAGAAGTGAGAATATATTTTATTGTCCTGGCTAAAGTAGGGGTCTCCAGGCGTGAAATTCTCTCATGTGCGTGTTCATGGGGATGGATTAGTGGACGTTTCACATGATTTCAAAGTGTAACTGTGCAAGCGTTTTCTTTATTTACACTTAATTAATGCTTTAATGTTTTCTTCACGTCCCACAAGAAGGCTTTCGCGAATTTCATACATGCCCTCCAGACATATTCATGTGCTCCGCCCTCTAGTTTGCATCTTTAACTAGACCCACCCCAGACTGCGTTCTCATTGTAGCAAACACGCAAAAGAAGATCCAGTCCTCCATACAGTGCATCCTGTTTGGACGTACCCCTTCCACACGTTTACAAAACACACACAAACCTTGGAGACATTTCCGTATATCCATAGTTCTGTCATAATCTCCATTATATCCTACATTACTTGTAGGAACGTCGAGAGTTCTGCGACCATTGTTTTACAGTTAAATAAATAAATAAATAAATAAATAAACCTAACCGTTCGTCGTGTTATTCATTTCTATTTCAGATTTTTTTTTATCTCGTTTAATATAAAGAGTGCTAACAAGTTTGCAAGTGCTGGCTGTAAAGAATAGTGAATGTGCGTGCTACCTTATAGTGATGACCTCGCCACGGTTCCCCTGGATGTTCCAGGAGCAATTGACTCCGGCAGGATAGTTGAGAGGCCAGGATGGACTGTAGATCACTCCTCTTCTCTCCGTGTGCAGCTCCACCGTCCCACCACAAGCAGCTGATACACACAAGGTAAGAGGACGACACTTTTCAAAAGGTTAATACTGACGGTTACATGCTAGACGAAGAAGAACGCGGCATTACAAATCACAAGAACACACACCCATACAGTACACACAGCGGTAAATTCGTTCATTTGACAGAAGAAAACTCTAATGATTCATGACCTGAGAGTCGAGAGAACAATTCATCTTCAGTGTGGTGTAGTCTGTAAACACAAACCCAAGTGAAGGCTGTAGTAATGGCCTGTAGAGGCAATGTGGACTTACTCACTAAAACATTTTATAACTTCCATCCATCCCGCTTATCTGACACAGGGTCGCTGGGAGCCTGGAGTCTATCCCAGGGGACTCGAGGCCCATGGCGGGGTGACACCCTGGACAGGGTGCTGACCCATTGCAGGGCACCATCACACACACTCACACACTACAGACAATTTTAGAGATGCCAAGCAGCCTACAACGCACGTGTTTGGACTGGGGGAGGAAACTAGAGTACCTGGAGGAAACCACGGGGAGAACATTCAAACTGGAGGACGGAATCAAACCCCCAATCTCAAAAAGCTGCAAGGCAGACGTACTAACCTCTACGAGGCAGACGTACCAACCTCAACGGGGCAGACGTACCAACCTCTACGGGGCAGACGTACCAACCTCTACGGGGCAGACGTACCAACCTCTACGGGGCAGACTCTACGGGGCAGACGTACTAACCTCTACGGGGCAGACGCACCGACCTCTACGGGGCAGACGCACCGACCTCTACGGGGCAGACGCACCGACCTCTACGGGGCAGACGCACCGACCTCTACGAGGCAGACGTACTAACCTCTATGGAATTCAAACTTGGGAATTTGAAAGAAGAATAGTGAAAAAAAATCAGAGCTTCTGATCAATTCAATTCAATTTTATTTGTATAGCGCTTTTTACAACAGGCATTGTCTCAAAGCAGCTTTACAGGAATATAAACACAGTACACACACAGTAAAAGTGTGAAATTATCCCAACTGAGCAAGACACTGAGTGGCGACAATGGCAAGGAAAAACTCCCTAAGATGTTTAAGAGGAAGAAACCTTGAGAGGAACCAGACTCAGAAGGGAACCCGTCCTCATCTGGGCCACAACAGATATTCTTAAAACAGCATGCTATTTTTCCCTTCTCATGATCTTTAAATTATTCCTCTCTCTTCGACACGAGTCGCCAGAACAGCATACAGCTCCAGTGCAGGTCGGTACAGCAGAGGAAAGAAGGTAACACCGATATCTCTCAGCGTGATACGGTCTGAACAGACGCAGATGAAAGCGTGACTTGGCTCGGACACCGGCGCACAGACGCAGGGGACGGCGTCGGGGAGTGTGGGTTTGTTTCAATTCAAGCCTTAAACCAACATTTAAGCAAAATGTTAAAAAATAAAAATGTCATTAATAGTAAAATGTCAGGGATGAGCAGTGACATGCTTTAATTCTGAGCCTGCATGTCTAGACTTGGAGAAATCCACTCTCGTGTGTGTGTGTGTGTGTGTGCGTGTGTGTGTGTGTAAAGGGTCTATTGTGTTGGAGACTTGGCGGTTAAACAGAGTCTCAGGTGTATTGCTGCCATTTTTTAAAGACCCGTACACACTGTTTGCATGCTTTTTTTAGACTTGTTTAACAGAACACGATCGGCTCATACAAGACTTCAAGGATCGTTAAAGCGACCACATCGCGGCCTCTGACGGTCCCTGGCGTGCGTTTGTTTGGGTGCTTGACTGACCTCAGCGTCTCATATAACCCGTAGAAGAGCAGCGAAGAATTCTAGGCTCGGCTTCCTCCGTGCCACAACAGATCACCGTCACTACAGACTCGAGTATAAAACTGATTCTAAAGTAAGGAATAAAACACTATGGGATTTGCTGTTATAGACAAATAATCTTAAAAATGACTGTTCGAGTTACTGTTATCACACCCAAGTGGATCATTTTCCAGTAACAGCACATCCTAAAATTCTTTATTCCTCTTATAGCACAGCACTTTGGTGTAGCTAGTTTTTTTATGACAAAATAACACACTGTACCTTTTAATCAGTTTAGATTTAATGCTGAACATCTGCAAGACAAGTTAGCCCGTCACTGCCCTGTGTGGGCGGAGTTTACATGTTCTCCCCGTGTGTCGGGGGTTTCCTCCGGGTACTCCGGTTTCCTCCCCCAGTCCAAAGACATGCATGTTAGGCTGATTGGCGTGTCTAAAGTGTCCGTTGTGTGTGAGTGTGTATGCGATTGTGCCCTGTGATGGACTGGCACCCCGTCCAGGGTTTAACCCCGCCTTGTACCCGATGCCTCCTGGGATAGACTCGAGGTTCCCCCGTGACCCTGTAAAGGAGTAAGCGGTTGAAGATGGATGGATGGATGGATAGATTTAATGTTGAACATCTGCAAGACAAGTTAGCCCGTCACTGCCCTGTGTGGGCGGAGTTTACATGTTCTGCCCGTGCTGTGGGGGTTTCCTCCGAGTTCTCTGGTTTAATCCCCCAGTCCAAAGACATGCATGGTAGACTGAGTGTCTAAAGTGTCTGTAGTGTATGAATGTGTGTGTGAGTGTGCCCTGCGATGGATTGGCACCCTGTCCAGGGTGTAACCCCGCCTCGTGCCCCATGCACTCCGCAAAATCCTGTACGGAATGATTATAGCAGCAATAGCGCTCTTGAAGCTGAGAAGACCAAAAAAAAATAATAAATTAAATTAAATTAAATAAATAAATAAAACATCTGGTCACGTGACTAAGAAACCTAAAAGAGTAAACTCCGCTGTCCTGAAAAAAAGGACAGCTTTACCTCGGACTCTTAAAAAAACGCTGACACTGGAGACTCCTTCCAAAAAATTTTTAAATAAATATGTTAAATGTTTTTCCTTGTTAAATAACAACGCTTTTTAAATCTGATTTGCCTCGCAGCCAAAACATCATCATAGTAACCTTATCCTGGTGCTAACGTAACGGTGTTAGCTACTGTTAGCTCGTGTTAGCCATACTTCCCAAACTTCATAGAATCTCATTCATTATGATGTAACAGCATAAATTTTGAATCAAAAGATGTGATTTTGACCCTGCAAGAACGGGCTTGGAAACCCAGGGTTGGCGTTTACAGATCCGTATTAAACTCCTGTTCACACTATGCTCACATACGGGGCGGCTGTGGATCAGGTGGTAGAGCGGGTCGTCCACTAATCGTAGAATTGGCGGTTCGAATCCCGGCCCATGTGACTCCACATGCCGAAGTGTCCTTGGGTAAGACACTGAACCCCAAATTGCTCCTGATGGAAAGTTAGCGTCTTGCATGGCAGCTCTGCAACCACTGGTGTGTGTGTGTGTGTGTGTGTGTGTGTGAATGAGACACAGTGTAAAGCGATTTGGATAAAAGCGCTATATAAGTGCACACCATTTACTCTGCATCTTCTGTATGATCATCAAAAAATCCAACTCGAGTCACCCTAAGTCGAACGGAGGTCGGCTCCGTTCATGTTCAGTTCCTCATGAGGTTTCTTCAGCATCCATTTTTAAAGACACTAAACCAGGGTCACCTCAGATGTGCACACTAGAGCTCAAGACCTGGACCTTTTTAAAAAAAAAAAAAAAAAATCCGGTTTATTGTGCCACTGAAAGAAACCGGATTGGATTTAAAGCTATACTCACCCAAACAAAGCCATGCCCAGCGCAGGAATAACAAGCACTTCATTAAGAAAAGCTCCATCCCTCTGACCTTCAGCATCATGTGGGAAGAGCAGGTGACTCCATGGCTCACATTGCAGATGTTTGCTTCCACATCTGGCGGTATGTTTAATCAACAGATCGGATTAGAAAAGCCAGATGTTTATCACGGGCACCAAGTAACAGCAGCTGTAACACTGAGTCAAAACATTTTTTAATCCAATCTTTTCGCATGCTTATTCCAAACTTCACTTCACCTGCGCGTGAATTTATAATCTCCCTTCATATTTTTTTCTCTCTCTCTCTCTTCTTGCTCACCTTCATCCGCGGTTATGTCGCCAATGAGCTCGCGCGCAGCAGCGTTTCAATGATGCAAGCCATTGCTCCGAGTCTCTCCTCTGAGCTGATCTTCATGCACTGCGTCTGATCTCAGACCAGGACGTGTTTAGTCCAATTAAGACTCAAATGCATGAAAGAAAGAATCTGATGCGATGTATTTAAGTGTGCAAGCCTGCAAGAAAGGAACAAAACAAAACACACACACACACACACACACACACACACACATCAGTGTCCGGCTGGTTGCAGAGCTGCATGTCTGAGCTGTGATTTCTCTCTCAGCTCGCGCTTTCCCCAATGACACATCTTAATGAAAAGGCTAAAACGTGTCACCTGGATGAAACGCGTCATTGTTTCCCGGTTCGGTCCCGGACACACGGCCAGGCTGCTTGCACGGTTCTCCATCTCGTTTAAAGAAGCCTCTCCGACTGGAGGTCGGTTTAGGAGTGAAAGTGCGCCCCCTGAAGGCCGGAGGGATTTCTACCGCAACAACATACGCACAGTATATACAGTATACATACACACACACACACACACACACACACACACATCAGTGTCCGGCTGGTTGCAGAGCTGCATGTCTGAGCTGTGATTTCTCTCTCAGCTCGCGCTTTCCCCAATGACACATCTTAATGAAAAGGCTAAAACGTGTCACCTGGATGAAACGCGTCATTGTTTCCCGGTTCGGTCCCGGACACACGGCCAGGCTGCTTGCACGGTTCTCCATCTCGTTTAAAGAAGCCTCTCCGACTGGAGGTCGGTTTAGGAGTGAAAGTGCGCCCCCTGAAGGCCGGAGGGATTTCTACCGCAACAACATACGCACAGTATATACAGTATACATACACACACACACACACACACACACACACACACACACTATTACATAGTGTAAATAAAGTACAAGTGCTACAGCATTAACACTAAATAACTTGCTACTCTGCAGTTTGTGTTAGATTAGATTAGATGACATTAGATTAGATTATGTTAAACTAGGTTAGATTAGGTTAGTTTAAATTAGATTAGATTAGATTAGATTAGATTAGATTAAACTAGGTTAGATTAGGTGAGGTTAGGTTAAATTAGGTTAGGTTCATTTAGATTAGATTGCTGTAGATTCGATTATGTTAAACTAGGTTAGATTAGGTTAGTTGAAATTAGGTTTGATTAGATTATATTAGATGACATTAGATTAGTTTAGATTAGATTAAACTAGGTTAGATTAGGTGAGGTTAGGTTCATTTAGATTAGATTGCTGTAGATTCGATTATGCTAAACTAGGTTAGATTAGGTTAAATTATTTTAGATTAGGTTGGTGGCACGTCCGCCTCACACCTCCAGGGTCCGGGGTTCGAGTCCCGCCAGGGCCATGTGTGGGCGGAGTTTGCATGTTCTCCCCGTGTGTCGGGGGTTTCCTCCGGGTACTCCGGTTTCCTCCAACAGTCCAAATACATGCATGTTAGGCTGATTGGCGTGTCTAAAGTGTCCGTAGTGTATGAATGTGTGTGTGAGTGTGTGTGTGTGTGATTGTGCCCTGCGATGGACTGGCACCCTGTCCAGGGTGTACCCCGCCTTGTGCCCGATGCTCCCTGGGATAGACTCCAGGTTCCCCCGTGATTGGTTGAAGATGGGTGGATAGGTTACATTAGGTTAGGTTAGGTTGGATTATGTTAGGTTAGGTTACATTGGATTAGGTTAGATTCGATTAGATTAGATTAGATTATTTTAAACTAGGTTTCATTAGGTTACATTAGGTTAGATTAGGTTACATTAGGTTGGATTATGTTAGGTTAGATTGCTTACAACTTTATTGTTATTGTCAGAGTACGAGTACAGAGGCAATGAAATGCAGTTAGCATCCAACCAGTCATGAAAATAGCAAGGTTATGGTACTATAAGTAAAGATAACAGTGCACAGGTAAAGGTCAACAGTATGATGCATTACAGTAATGCAAATAGCAATTAAGTTAAATTAGTTAGTGGTTGAAGATGGATGGATGGATGGATAAACAAATAAGAATTATAGTGCAATACTATAATAGTTGAGATAAACAGTGTACAGGAAAACAGCATGATGTATGCAATATGTGCATATAGTTATAATGTACAAATAATAATCTGATAGAATTAATTGTATGACAGATAATTGTAGTAAAGTGCAAGTACTTGCAAATAGTTGCAGATAATAGCAGCAATGTATAGTACAGTGTAGTATAGTATGGTGTCTAATGCTGATGTTTGGTTATTAGGTGGAGGCTGGCAGTTAAAGCTTAGAGGATGAGTTCAGAATTAGTGCAGCTGAAGGGAAAAAGTTGTTTGTGGGGTTTTTCTGTGATGATGCAGACTTCTGTTGTTTTCCTGATGGGAGATGTAGAAACAGTCTATGGCGGGGATGGGAAGTGTCCTTGATAATATACGTTATATTCCCTTACCAGCCTTTTTTACTTCTTTCTCTTCCATGAAGTAAAAAAAAAAGCACAGCTTGTTAGATGTTAGCGAGAAAGTCCTGTAACTTAATTACAGCTTTACCTCGGACTGCTGTGAAGCGCTGACACTGGAGACTCCTTCCATAAATGTTCAGTAAATGTCTTCTCCCCTTCAATTTCAGAATAGCAGTGATAATGTTTTCTTTGTTAAATAACATCACCGTTTTACCTGGTTTATTGTTAACCTTTGATTATGTAGTTCATCCACTAAACAATCAACAGAGCTCCATGTCGAATATCATACCACCCTGTCGCAGGTTATTTCCCCATAACATCTCCCATGACCTGTCTTAATCAAAACCATTAATTACTAGTACACACAGCTAGTTAAAATACAGTATACATCAATGAAAGTTAAAAAGCATTCATGCTCAATTCTTCTCAAGTCTTTAGACAGACTGTCTTTATTCAAAGATTTAGATTTACCATTCCATCCCAGTTTATATAGGATAAAAAGTACAATCAATGGATCGAACTCATAAGTTAGCGTTCCAACAAACAACGCAGTCAGATGAAAAAATTCATAAAATACAAAGGTAGGACACAAAATACATAATAAAATCTAGAATAGCAAGATATTTCTGCATAATAGAAAAAAAGATTAGTATGGGTTTCATATTCTACTTTAAATATAGTATATAAATAAATTTGAATTTAACTGGTAAGAGAAAAATTAGTGTTATAGAATGAGTCAGTTAGAAAATACATTGTAATTGAAATGTATTTTTAATACCTCTTAATAAAAAATGTAATAAAATAATACTTAATAAAGTATATTGAACTTTTTCTTCTTACACTCTTTTTAAAATAAAGGACAAAATCATGGACATTTTTACATCAATCAGTGCTTCATGTAAGGTAATAATATCTGTTCTATTTCTGCTGATATCACCTATATTTTAATATGTAGTATATAAAGAAAAGTATTTGGTTGTTGCAGTAAATAAATATAACCTTGTTATAAATATAACCTTGTTGATGGATGGACTTGTTGATTGTTTTATAGGTTATACTACACAACTTTTTGAGTTCTGTGATTGATAAAACACACTTTCATTCATGCAAATTCCATAAATGTTGGTTTATTTCTTTTGAAAATATTATACAGAATAAACTTTGGCGATTTAATAGAAATACAAAAGGCACCGCTGGGATTCGAACCCAGGATCTCCTGTTTACTAGACAGGCGCTTTAACCAACTAAGCCACGGCGCCGCTGAGTGCAAGGCACTCTATTAGACTTCAAATATGTTTTATTGCACGTTTAACTCGTTATTTAACAGTAAGGCGATACATTAAATGCGCTGTCAAGACTTTATGCCGTCATTAATTCGGTTTGACAGTTCACGAAGGTCTTTCTCTAGCTACGTTAGCTTCGTTAGCTTCATTAGCTACATTAGCTTGATTAGCTTGCTCGACGCTAAAGAGGCGGAGGCGCGGGTAGAGGTCTGTGTGGAGTCTTCAGGCGACAGAACACACACTTGGTGATGAAGTTAACTTTCTCCAAGCAAGGAAGTGAAAACACCTTTCCACATTCCTCACACTAAAAACAAACAACAACAACATTTTATTTGAACAGACATGCAGAGCTGGTTTAAAGGTAGACGCTACAGGTAAAAAGTGAAGCAGTGGTAGTGAGCAGTCTGGAAATAGAGACGAAGGAAATGGTTACCAATTGAATAACACTAAATATCACCAAGAGAGGTTAAAATTTAAGAACAAAGAAGTGTGCAGGTGGATAAACAATCGTGATCAGTGATTGGTTGTCAGGAACAATAGTTATCAATTTGATTGGTTGTCGGGAACAGTAGTGATCAGTTACTGGTCATTGGGATCAGCGGTGATCAGTGATTGTCGTTGGGAACTATGGTGATCAGTGATTGGTCGTTGGGAACCATGGTAATCAGTGATTGGTCTTTGGGATCAGCGGTGATCAGTGATTGGTCGTTGGGAACTATGGTGATCAGTGATTGGTCGTTGGGAACCAACGACCGGAGCATTTATGAGGCTGTACCTGAAGGATATGAGGTTCATGTCCATGTGCTCTCCTGCTCTCTCTGACTGCAGGAATGCTCTCATACTGCTCAATGTTCCACAGACGCACTGTACAATCCTACAAACACACCACAGTTCCGAGTATATATGGTATAATCTCCTCACAGTTCTAATGCAGGGCTTCTCAAACTTTTTGCAGCGATTGAGTAGAAATCCAGAGACTAAGATTGCCACTGCAATTTTTTCCCCCTAATAACTATGTCTCCATTGATTTGGATGTAGATCATTATCTAGTTGAGACAGCCATCTAACCATCTGGAGTACTTCACAAGATCCTAGGCAAGCTCCAAAGCATCAACGCTGGGACACTATTTTTGTTTCCTTGATCCTCTTTTTTTGTTGTGTTGCGTCACTTTTCCCACACAAGTAGTATGTACTGTATACTCCATAATTAACCATTATTGATCAAACTTTCTCTCAATCGGTAACGTCGCTGACTCTTTTTCATGATCATGAATGTCTCACCTTTGAGGAAGAGACCACCCAGTTCTTATCAGCACTCATGTCCACGTCTGTCACCCAGTCCAGGTGACCCTGAGTTTAAAAATGACAAGAATGATCCTGTAAACCGTTTATGTTAGAACTTCTTGTACTTTTTCATCTCTCTCTGTAAGCTCAGATGCAGTTACCTTCAGCACCAGAGTTCTGTACAGTCCCTTCACATCCCACAATGCAACAGTCCTGTCGTACGCTCCTGACACAAGAACAGAGGCTGGAGAGCACATCATTTTTCTGATTAGATGCGAGCAGAGGTACCACTGTATCTCTTTTAAGCCAGATTTGAACAGATAGTTGGACATCCTTGATCGAGAGTATTATCTCTTCATCTAAGAGTATTAATAGATAGATTTTAAGAAAACACTCAATACCGTCACTGGAGAAGGCACAGGAACTGACACTTCCATCGTGGCCTTTGCTGAGTTGCTCTGCTCCTCTGGTACGGAACGAACCTGTTTGCACATCCCACAGCTGTAGCGTACGGTCCCACGATGCTGTGCACAAGTAACGGCCATTTTGTGTAAAGCAGCAGCAGGAGATGACGTTTGTATGAGCACTAGAGTAAAAAAAAAAAACCCAGAAAGATACGAGAGATAAAAAAAAACAACAATATACCAAATTAAACAATATAGCAATTAAGGGGTCCAAGCACTATGTGCTAGACTGAGTTCATTTGTTTCCATGATGAACTCGTGATGTTTCTGATGGACAAATTAGAGATGGTATGAAAGTTGTGCAGTCAAAATGTAGAACGATGCCAGAACCTGTTAATGCTCAGAGTGGTTTGGTGTGAGCAAAGGTCCCATAATTTAATGGATCTGTCCGCTGAGACGCTGGCCACGTGCTGACCCTGAGCATCAAACCTGCAGCTCATCACTGTGGACGTATGATGACCTGAGAGACACAGAGACATTGATACTGACTTCTTGAAAGCATCACAGCCACAGATTGAGGAATGGAATAAAACTAATCCTGCATTCGACTAAAGGTCCTACTCGGGATGAACCTTTCACATCTCATGAAAAAAAAAACGCTGGACGGACGGAACAGAACGATAAAATAAATAAACAGCAAAACAAATAAAACAATATAGCTAGCTTCAAGCAGCAATTAAGGGGTCCAAGCACTATAGGCTAGACTGTGTTTGTATGATGAACTTGTGATATTTCTGATGGACGAATTCATTTTGTGACTGACATGTTTCCATGAAAACATCTCTCAAATGAATCTACATTTGAAAATCCATGCCATAACTTTAGTCAGAGATCATTGAATTCAACAAGGGCTTTATTAGTATGATCCAGACCACCTGTTTTCAGTTATACCTACTTTTTTCATTTCAATAAAATAAAACTAAATGTTTGCCTACACCTTTTTCCTTACTTCGATTTTCTAATTCTGTTATATTGTATCAACCTTCTTGAAGTTTAAGCTCTACCTGGAATGTAATGCAGTCTCTGTCCTGTGTCTGCACAGTTGACATACAGAGCGTTCTCCATGTCTGAGGCCGATGCCACGTACTTCCCGTCCCATGACACACTGCATGACATCAACAAACCGCCCTGCATTACTGTCCACTGAACACACACACACACACACACACACACACACACACACACACACACACATTACTATATTACTACAGCTTTCACATTT
The DNA here is from genome assembly GCA_022414735.1 of Noturus placidus. Taxonomy (NCBI): domain Eukaryota; kingdom Metazoa; phylum Chordata; class Actinopteri; order Siluriformes; family Ictaluridae; genus Noturus; species Noturus placidus. Next base: position 199,891 of record JAFFST010054936.1, on the reverse strand, counting down.
AAGCTGTGAAACAAGAAAGGAGATTAGGATAATTCACCAGGAGTTTACCAGTCTCCAGGTCCCAGGCGTTTACAGTCTTGTCCCAAGAGGACGTTATTACTCTGATGGACAGAAAACACACGCACAAAGAAAAAGATGTCTGGTCAGTTCATATGTAAGGAATAACACACTTAGGTGCGTGCTGTTATAGGAAAATATTCAGTGTTGGCGTGATGTTGTGAAGCAGAGTTACGCTCCCCACGCTGAAGTGGATTATTTTCCTATAACTGCACATCCTGAAGTCTTTTATTCCTCTTTTATACCACAGCAATTTCCCAACAATTAGATTTTTTTTCAAATGAAAAAAAGTCACACTTTTTATGCATTTCTAGTTACATTTAATGTTGTGGAATGATCGTGAAGTTTCCCGTGCTGCTCCAGTTAGCTAGCAGGCTTTGCAAAGACGGCTAATGTTACTGATTTGTGTTTATTTAGGATAGCAGATAGACATGGGGGCATATATTTATGTCAATTCACGGATTCTGACATTTTTTAAGCATCGGTCATTTGACATATTTCTTGAGCATTAAATTCATAATATATATTTTATTACTCCATGTCATTTCTTTGTTTGTTTTGCTGGAATTAGAGATAGCACTGATCCGATACCCAGCATCAGAACTGAGCCGATACCAGCTATAAACGGTGGGTCGGGGAAAACATATCGGATCTCGGATCCTGTAACTGGATTTATAAAAGAAATGTGGAACTGGAAATGTTTACATTTAAAGAGACATGACTGCTTTTTTCTTTCGTTAGGATTGATGTGATTATATTTCCATTATTAATCCATCCATCCATCTTCTCCTTCTCAGAGTCACGGGGGAACCTGGAGCCTATCCCAGGGAGCATCGGGCACAAGGCGGGGTACACCCTGGACAGAGTGCCAGTCCATCACAGGGTACAATCACATACACACTCACACACACATTCATACACTACGGGCACGTATTCATACAATTTAGACACGCCAATCAGTCTACCGTGCATGTGTTTGGACTGAGGGAGGAAACCGGAGTACCCGGAGGAAACCCCCGACACACAGGGAGAACATGCAGACTCCACACACACATGGCCCTGGCGGGACTCGAACCCTGGACCCTGGAGGTGTGAGGCGGACGTGCTGACCACTAAGCCACCGTGCGCCCTGCATTATTGATATTATTATATAGCTCGGTCAGGTTTAAAGATGGATATCGTATCGGCTGATACTCAGGGTTACTCGACTTCACGAGTACTTTAAGCCTCCGAGTGTCATCGTTCTTGAAGTGCATTTCTTTTCATTTTATTGACTGATTTTAATACATTAAGCATTTACAGAATATAGTCTCTGCTTGGTCATGACGTGAACATCCATCAGCCGCTACTTCACTAACGAGACGAACACGTAAAGGCTTTGCAGAACTATTTACACACAAATATAACGCAATCGATACCAAATTGTTCTGAGCGATACGAGTCGAATAGATCAGCTTTATTTAGCTGTATCCATACGGGACAAACCTGTCCATTAGCTTTTAATAACAACAGAATATGCTGCTGCTGCAAAGAAACTCATTAACGTGGCGAAGCGTCACGCTGAGTGGTTTCTTGGCTTCTTGTGTTGCCTAGCAACAACATCCATTGACAAACAAAGGACTGTGCAGTAATAAAAGAAGCGAGACGTGAGAATGTAACTGGAGACATCAGTGTGTGTGTGTGTGTGTGTGTGTGTGTGTTGTTTTTGTTCCTTTTCAAGGCATTTTACTTGAGTGCTAAGTGGGTTTTGTTTAACGAGGTTGTTTTCAAGCTTTTTTTCCCTCCTAGAAGCATCAAGTTTAATTCTCAAGACACGACAATGGAGAAAAGATGACGTCAGATAAAAAGCCTACATGATTAGCATGTTATTGCAATTGTTACTGTTAAGGTGCTGTTATTTTTAAAACTATTTCATACTGACATCATAAAGTGTGCTACTGGAGCAAGAGTAGAGAATGATTTCTTTAGACAGTCTTTCCATAGATAGGAAAGGGTCATTTGATCATTAAAAAGAATTCTATTTCATTTTATTCATTTGCGAAAGACATTCTGTGTTCTCCTGAAAAGCAGGGTCATCACCACAGGAAATCACCACAGGGAGGGAGGACACGTGTGCAAACAGGTTACTGTGCTCCTTACAACCAAAGCCTGTTACTTCATCTTTTCATTCCGAACCTCTTATTATTTAATGATTTTTTCTTAAATAAAAACAGATATTTCATTCATTCAGGTTGTTTGTCTTTGCTGTAGCAGAAAATTGGAGGCAGAAAATCAAAAGTATTCGAGCTGCATGCGTGAAAAGAGCTACTAAGTAGGACGTCACATCAGATACACATCTGGGATGTCAAATCAAACACACACACACACACACACACACACACACACACACACACACACACACACAGTATATTGGAACTGGAATACTGCCAGTGGAATATTTTCAATCCATCCATTTTCTATAGCGCTTATTCTACAGGGTCACGGGGGAACCTGGAGTCTATCCCAGGAGGCATCGGGCACAAGGCGGAGTACACCCTGGACAGAGTGCCAGTCCATCACAGGGTACAATCACACACACACTCACACACATTCCGACACTACGGACACTTTAGACACGCCCATCAGACTAACATGCATGTGTTTGTTCGCACTTGCTAAAAAAAAAAAAGTAACTTTGTAAGCTTTACTGTGACTCTAAAAAGGGCCGATACTGCAGCAGTTTATCTATTAGACTCTAGTAGATCTGTTCTTATACGGAATCTACTGACTAGAATGGAAACGACGATTTTATGGTGCATAAATAATGATAAATGTTGTTATTTACACGAAAAGTTAGAATAAATGTTTTAAATAGCGATACTGACAGACAGGCTTGTCTTCTGTGTGTTTATGTGACTTTCCACTTCTTCCTCTCTACCTGTTCTTCTCCGGAACCAAACAGCACGCAGTGATGGCTGCAGAGTGTCCTCCGTTCAGCACCATCAGCTGAGCCCCTGTCTCCACATCCTGCAGAGAGAGAGAGAGGGAGAGAGTGAAAGAGACAGAGAGAGAGAGAGAGAGAGAGAGAGAGACACACACACAGAGAGAGAGAGATAGACAGAGAAAGAGAAACAGAGAGAGACACACAGAGAGAGAGAGACACAGACAGAGAGAGAGAGAGAGAGAGACACACACACACAGAGATAGACAGCTAGAGAGACACAGAGAGAGAGAGACACAGAGAGAGACACAGAGAGAGAGAGACACAGAAAGAGAGACAGAGAGAGAGACAGATACACAGAGAGAGAGACAGAGACAACAGACACAGAGAGAGAGAGACAGAGAGAGAGAGACAGAGAGAGAGGAATCAGTGCGCAAGACGGAAAGTGCAATACACAATCTGATATCTTCTAAAGTAACGTGTGACGTCACTGTAACTCTTTCATCGATCGTACCCAGAAGATCACCGTCTTGTCGTGGGAAGCGGTGAGAAGTCGAGTGTCATGGAAACAGAAGTGACAGCTGGTGACGGAGTCGGTGTGTCCCCTCAACACCTTTAGGGGAATCTACAGGAGACAGGAGCATTTATCCTAACAGATGGAATTGAACATCCCATAATATTTGTCATTATTTCACAGTGCCGTTTTAAGGGTTATTTGTTCTATGTTCTAGGCCAGAGCTTGCTTATAAACCTGTGTGACGTTCCCGATGAAATAAAGGTTTAATAGGCAAATAAAATAAAGATTGAAGGACACACAGTTTATGATCATCACACACCTGCGCGAGCGGCTCGTGTTCCCACAACGAGGTCCGGTCCGTGTCCTTCTCCTCCTCATGTATCTCCTCATCCAGAGCCAGAGGATCCAGAAGATCCAGAGGATCCAGCAGGTCCTGAGACATCTCTCTCATGTGAAATGTGTTCCCCTGCTTCCTCGGAACTGAGAGAGAACCCCAGCCCACGGTCGCTCCGACATTTCTGAACTAACTACCACGAAGTTCGGGCGCAACGCCACCAGTTTCCATGACAACAGTCAGGTCGGAAACTTCCGGCAACCCACGTGAGCGTTCACTCGTGACTCGATCCCAAACAGATCTCTGTTTACTATACAAGTGCACTACATAGGGTGCGGAATCAATGCGTCTAGACTCTCTTGGCTAAATAATAATAATAATAAAACCCAGGACAGATGTAGCCTGATATATAAGGTGCATCTCAGACAATTAGAACATTGTGGAAAAGTAAGTTTTTTTCTGTAATTGTATTCAAAAAGTGAAACTTTCATATTATTGTAGATTCCATCCATCCATCCATCTTCAACCGCTTACTCCTTTTCAGGGTCACGGGGAACCTGGAGTCTATCCC
>JAFFST010054936.1:150412-175370 GCA_022414735.1 Noturus placidus | reverse complement strand
CGTGTCTAAAGTGTCCGTAGTGTATGAATGTGTGTGTGAGTGTGTATGTGATTGTGCCCTGTGATGGACTGGCACTCTGTCCAGGGTGTACCCCGCCTTGTGCCCGATGCTCCCTGGGATAGACTCCAGGTTCCCCATGACCCTGATAAAGGAGTAAGTGGTATAGCATGCATGGATGGATGAACTAGACCAGACTAAGGGTTCTCAAGCTGTTCAGAAACGATTTACAAAAACCCCTTTACCTGTTGAATTATAATAATAATAATAATAATAATAATAATAATAACAATAATAACCACAGAGTCTTTCAGTACAGATCTATTTTCAAAACACACTATTCTTAAAGAATCAGGTACATTATATAAATGTGTACACTTCTATTATAATTTATGACCTCCCGGCCCTGGGGATGCAAACTTTTGAGCTTGTTAATAAAGACCTAGTTGCGGTGATATTTAGGCTATATGTGGGAGCATGGTTCAGACAGTAACACCATGCAACGTCTTCACCCAGAAATCTAGAATGGGGTGCACAAACTTTTGCACTCGAGCTTGTCCTATCTATTATTAAAATGTTTACCGCCAACTTGAATATTATAACGTGTAATGCACGTGTTGCGGCTCAGATAAAATGGGCGAGCTGGACTTCTCTACCTTCCTGACCATCATGCACAGACAGATGCAGCAGGAAGACCCTAAGACAGAGATCCTGGAGGCCATGCGCATGACGGACAGGCAGAAGAAGGGCTACATCCTGGCGTCGGAGCTCCGCGCCAAACTCACAGGCCTGGGAGAGAAGCTCAGTGATAAAGAAGGTATGGCAGAGTCGTATTTATGGATCATGTACTGCTCTTCCTAACGGGAATCTTTCGGTAAGGGTTTGAAATCACTGACCTTTTCTGTTCTCTGTTGTAATTCCAGTCGACGAGCTGTTTAAGGAGGCCAACGTCGGCCGTGACGGCCTTGTTCACTACGAGGAGTTTATCAGGATGGTCACCCTGCCTCCTGTCGATTACTGAAGGACCAAACAGGAAGTGCCTGGATTTGTCAGTGTCTGTTTACCAAGTTCGGCCCGTCAGTTATATTAATCAACAGTCATTAAAAAAACCCATGCTTTCATATTAATTCAGAGTTCTTTAGTCTTTCCTTAACGGAGAAAACAAATCCACACCTTATCGAGACTTCTTTCTAGATTAACATTATTTTAAAAAGCTTTCCTGTGCTTCTTGCTAATTCTTGAAGGTTGTTTACTTGTAGAACGAAAAGGAAAAGTCGGAAAGGTGATCGAATATTTTCTTAGTAGACGACTGTAAAAGAAATATTACATTTACATATTTAGCAGACGCTTTTATCCAAAGCGACTTACAAATGAGACACACTCACACACCAATGGTAGCAGAGCTGCATGCAAGGTGCTAGCTTGCCATCGGGGGCTACTTAGGGTTCAGTGTCTTGCCCAAGGACACTTCGGCATGGGATCCCCCGGGCCGGGATTCCAACCACCAACCCTACGATTAGTGGATTAGTGGACAACCCGCTCTACCGACTGAGCCACAGCCGCCCATTAGAGTATTAGGTCTATATCTCGACATTTTCCAGGCTGATTTCAAGTTTTTGTCGGCAGATAATTCGGCATATTTCAAGCGTTTATTTACAAACGAAGTAAAACGATCTGCCAACCGGGAAAGACAACTTTCAGCTTGAGATCCGTAAAAATGACGTGTCATTCTTTGATGATTTAAAAAAACAAAAAAAAAACCAAGTCTTTCATTCCGTAGATATTCCATCCATCCATCTTCAACTGCTTACTCCTTTTCAGGGTCACGGGGAACCTGGAGTCTATCCCAGGGAGCATGGGGAACAAGGCGGGGTACACCCTGGACAGAGTGCCAGTCCATCGCAGGGCATCCGTAGATATTATAATACAGAATTATGAAGTAAATCTGCCCGTGTTGAATATACAGTGTTTTCACTTGCTTTGACAAGTTTTCCAAAATGTTTATGAAATTTTCTAGAACATTTCTAGCGAGTGCCTTTAAATTCCATGTTTTTCCAGACCGCCTCAAGAATGCGGTAATGAATATTTTCCTCCAAAATAAAGCAGAATAAACCTTTTCCAAACAGATTATGGATCAGACTGTAACTTTAATCGACTCTAAAAATGAACAAGATTACGTTTACAGTTCGGACATATTAAACCACCGAGTCTTTGACAGCTCAGATGAGGAGTTAGCGTTAGGGTGAAACGCACGATGATGTGTACGCGTTACGATTTTCCCCAGTCGAGAGCCTTCGTGAACTCCTCCTCGGTAAAGGACATCATCCTCGCGGCCTCGAAGTGCATCTGTGAACGTTTTCGACAGAGTTTAAAGTGAGCTCTGTGCTCGTGCTACGATAAGGAACTCGGTTAGATTTGTTTTTGGAACTCACCTTTTGCCTTTTTAAAAGATCGATAAGCTTGAGCTGCTTTTTAAAGCCTGTGAGGAGGTCGGCTTTCTGTCTCTCCAGCTTTTTGTTCTCGGCCTGTAAAGCGTCGATCCTCTGCTGCTCCTGATTCGCAGAGTCCTTTACGGGAAAATAAACCAGTTCTGACCAATCAGATTCGAGAATTCAGCTGTGCTGTGCTATACACGTAGATAGAGGAGTAGGACGTTCTGGGTTATATGATTGCAACTGGACTTTGAAGGGATTCCATTTCTTTAGTAGAACTGACCTCATGATTATTTAAATGTAGCTCTGTTCATCTTCAAGTATCATACAGTGAAGGTTTTGCCAAAATCACACCCCTTTAACTTTTTTATATTCATTTAGCAGATGCTTTTATCCAAAGCGACTTCCAAGTGCACACTCACACACCAATGGTAGCAGAGCTGCATGCAAGGTGCTAGCTTGCCATCGGGGGCAACTTAGGGTTCAGTGTCTTGCCCAAGGACACTTCGGCATGGGATCACCCGGGCCGGGATTCGAACCACCAACCCTACGATTAGTGGATTAGTGGACAACCCGCTCTACCGACTGAGCCACAACTGCCCTACCTAACTTAAAGCGAAATGTAGTTCAGAATGATTTTTAAGAGGTTTCGGGGCATGATCGTAAAAGGAATACACCTGCGTTTGGACTAATCGGTACCTTGCTGCTTTGTTTGAGCTTGTTGAGTTCAGCTTTGCACCTCTCGGCCTCCTCCAGAGCTCGGTTCAGTCTCACCTCTGTGGCACTGTGGCTGCTGGACACCTGCTTCTGAGCCCTTTTCATTCCCTCCACCTCCTGCATATTACACACAGGCAGAGAGTTATGGTTAATAATAAATAAATAAATAAATAAATAAAGAAGCAACCTAAATTTTTTTATTGGGATTAATCTGGGAAATTAACATCTGGAAAAAGAAAAAAAAATAATCTGCAATTTTTTTGCACAGGTATAAAATCTGTCTTGTGCATTATAGATGGAATATTTGACGCATTTCATAATTTCTTTAAAAAAAAACTGGTGCTAGTGCTAAAGCTAACAAAGATTTTTTAGAGGACCTGAAGAAAGTCATTTAGAAACTGAGCAAACGATAATGAAACAGAATCTGTAACCTTTTCTATTATACTGTAATAACACAAGATTAAAGAAGGCTTTAAGCTCCACCCACTTGCTACAAACATTTACATTTATTGATTTAGCAGACGCTTTTATCCAAAGCGACTTACAAATGAGACACACTCACACACCAATGGTAGCAGAGCTGCATGCAAGGTGCTAGCTTGCGATCGGGGGCAACTTAGGGTTCAGTGTCTTGCCCAAGGACACTTCGGCATGGGATCACCCGGGCCGGGATTCCAACCACCAACCCTACGATTTGTGGATTAGTGGACAACCCGCTCTACCGACTGAGACAAAGCAGCCCTATATAGTGTCATCACAAACCTGTGATGACACTATATACCTGAAAAGGTATAGTTATTTCTTGCTATACATGTGTCTTATGACAATTACTTTATAAATCTTAGAAACCACACCTAGTAGTGTGTAAACACATTAAATAACTTTTTTTCTAAATATTTTTCGATATTTGGAACCAAAAATCTCAGTTTGTAGATGACCTGCACTCAAACAATTTGTACATATTTATTCCTATCGCTATGTAGAAGGATATTCGCGAATAATTCCCCAAACATTGATAACTGCTGGATTTATAAATGATGTTTTAATAAACATTAATAAATAAATAAACCTCTCTCTAAAACTCGTCTCCATGGTGAAATAAAGAGTTTAATTCTAACATCATTTAAAGACTAGATTTTTGGTTTAATTAAGTATGCAAATTTAAGCATAACTAGGCAATCAGATCACGACTCATTTGCATAAATAAATGCGAATTTGCACACAATTATTATTTTTTTAAATCAGTAATTACCTGCCAAATACTGACTGTGATATCTACAGTGTTAGTAATAACCTTAATGCATGAGAATATGTATTACTTCTTAAAAGGAAATCAGGATTCACTTATTCTAGATCACTGAATCACAGGAAGCAATGAATCCTAAACCGAATCGATTGGCTGTCGGTCTCGCCTTCTGTAACGCGGTGACTTGATGGCGCAGGCCGTCGCAGTTCCTGTTAGCGTCCTCCGCCAGCCCTCGGTGCTTCTCCAACTGCGTCTGCAGCGTGCTGGTGGACCTCTGCAGTCTGACTCGATCGTCCTCCACCTCCTTCAGCTTACTGCTCAACGCTCCATTCTCCTCGTCCTGAAAGACGAGCGAGAGCGCACGCGAGATCCTTTTGCCACTCGACACACCTCATGGCGTGTAACTGCGACTGCTTACCTTCTTGTCGTATTCGTGCGAGAGTCTGTTTAACTCTTCCTGCATCACTCGGAGTTTGGCCTTCAAGAAGCGAATCTGAGCCTCTGGAATATTAAATGAGAGGAAACTCACTGACTGCATCTCATTCAACAAGGAATAAAAACATGACGGATCACGTGACCACCCAAAAGTTGATCGTATTCCTATAACGGAACGCCCTGAAGTTGTGGAACGTCTGTGAAACCAGTTAGTACTCGTTTTCACTCTGGTTATAGCAGCTGTAAACAGTCTGTCCCTCGCGCACTTCTCTTCTTTACAGCTTTACCTCCGACTGTTACAAAGCGCCGACACTGGAGACTCCTTCCATCAATGTTTTACATTTCACCGCATACTTACTTCTTACAGTCTGTTTATGTGGATTGTCCCCAAGTTGTTGCTACAGAAATAATAACATACGAGCCTTAACATCACCCTGCGATTTGCAACGGCACTTCTCTCAGAACGATAGAAAATTCAATCAACTTCTGACCAATCACAATCCAGAATTCGTCAGCGCTGTGGTGTGGATTAACGTTATAGCTCATGATCAAGTGATAATGGAGTGATCATGATCTCAGAGTTTTTTGCGCTCACCTGCACCCATCTCTTCGCCGGCACTCGGCATGACATCGTCCTCCGGCTGCTCGCCCGTGACATCATCGTTTACTCTGCGCTCCATGTTGCTTATAGTCTTAGCCAGCGAGAAATCTGTAAAATCCTCCGGCACTGCAACGTCATCCACGACTGTCGGTGTCTTTTTTCTGATATCGAACAGATGCAGCGATCGGTAAAATTAAGCGGTGACTCAAATAAATTCGGACGTATATAGTATAATGTGTAGAATGGGGTTTTTTAACTCACTGTGCGGACTTTCTGAGAGCTGATGGAGGTCTGTTCAGCTTTCCTGCATTTAAAGACCTTTTCCCCGTCACTGCCTGTATAATGCGACAGATACACAATCGGTCACAAGTTTAGACACACTCATTATTTACTTTCCCCACATTTTAGAATAATAATAAAGTCAGGAAAACTCTGGAGTAACGCAAATGGAACTACGGGAATTATGTCCTGATAAAAAAATCCAAAATAAATCTAAATAATAATTAGTATGTTGGGCGGTTGTGGATCAGGTGGTAGAGCGGGTTGTAGACTAATCGTAGGGTTGGTGGTTCGATTCCCGGCCCATGTGACTCCACGTGCCGAAGTGTCCTTGGGCGAGACACTGAACCCCAAGTTGCTCCTGATGGCAAGCTAGCACCTTGCATGTCAGCTCTGCTAATGTTGGTGTGTGTCTGAATGAGACACAGTTGTCACGATTCCCCGTTGGCCAGCTGTGGCACTGCACCATGGCTGGATCTGGCGCCCTCTGGTGGCCGAACACTTGCAGTGACTATCCTCAGGGTGCCGGTGGACTCCATTTCCCAGCAGCCACTGCTGGTCACGTGGGTTCTGGCACCTGAGCCTTGTTTTGGTTAACGAACACTGGGGGTGTATATATAGTGCTAGTAGAGCACATGGTGTTTGTCATTCGTTGTATATGTGTAGGTGTGTGCGTCACTGTGTTTAAACTCCTGTCACAGTGCTTAGGTAATCAGCCAGCTTTATTCCTCGTTTATGTGCCTGAGAAGCAGGTTTTATTTTCATGTTTATTAGCTGAAGTATTTTTGTTCCTAGCCCCTTTTCAGAGTCTCCTGCTGGTATTTGCATTATTTTGTGTTGATCTAAGGATTCTTTCAATAAATCAGCGAAAAGCCAGTCTGCGCCTGTTTCCGCTTCATCCAACCGAGCGTGACAACAGTGTAAAGTGCTTTGGATAAAAGCGCTACATAAGTGCACCATTTAGTATTTTAGCATCTTCAAAGTCGACGCCCCTTTTGCCGAGAATGTCCAGAAATGTGTTCTTGGTGTTTTCTCACCCGCTTTCTTGAGGAATTTCCCCGAGATGCTTCTTAAACCGTATTAAAGGAGTTCACGCCGACGCCGGACTATCGTCACCTGCTTTTCAGATTATTTTGCTCCGAGTCGTCCGTTTAAATAATGATTATTTTGTAAATAAAATGTCAGTTTTCTAATGAAAGAAACGAAGACGTCGGCACGATTATATTTAGTCTAAGACACGGATTTCACACATTCAGATCAAAAGCTTTTTAACACCATGAGAAACATTTCAGTCGAGCGTCCGCAAACATTTGACCCGTAGCGTACAAATTTATGGTGCTGCTTAACATCCGTCTCCGTGATCCTTCACAATTTTAATTCTAAACTGCTTTTCTTTTTAATTTACACACAGAAACGAATCGTCTTCAACTTGTACGGAATGTATTTCACTTTTTTTTTTTTAAACTCCTTGAAATGGCGCGGTCGAGAAGTGAGTATCTCTGTGTCGCCAGTGTCCCGCTTGTTATCAGCTCACACGAGGCGCGTGTTTCTGTGATCAGAATCATCAAAAGGAGGTCGTATTTTTACCTTTGCTGTAGATTGTTTCACTGAGGGCATGAGGGCATCCCTGTTAAAAAAAACAAAAAACAAATACAAACAAACACCAAAACGTGTATTTAAGGAAATGTTTTCGGACGTTAAGTAAATGTAATACTATTACTGAAATATATTTACCCAAATTCCTCAGAGTCGTCTGCAAATTCGAAGCTCAGATGGCTTGAGATGGGTTTCGACAGCACCTCGTTTTGTTCTCGCTGAAGAAGAAGAAAAAAAAAAGGATATTATGGATATCACGGTGGCTTAGTGGTTAGCACGTTCACCTCACTGTGTGTCGGGGGTTTCCTCCGGGTACTCTGGTTTCCTCCCCCAGTCCAAACACATGCATGGTAGGCTGATGGGCGTGTCTAAAGTGTCCGTAGTGTATGAATGTGTGTGTGAGTGTGTATGTGAGTGTGCCCTGTGATGGACTGGCACCCTGTCCAGGGTGTACCCCGCCTTGTGCCCGATGCTCCCTGGGATAGACTCCAGGTTCCCCCGTGACTCTGATAAAGGAGTAAGCGGTTGAAGATGGATGGATGGATTTCACTAATATGTGTATGAATAAATATATAAATCTATATATTTATTCAGCAACATGGTTTCAAATGTTTGAAAATCCTTTGTTTAATACGCATTAATCAGTGGTAGATTCAAGAATCCCCAACTACAACTGAATTATATCTAAAAACACGCAAAAAAACCCCCCACTCTTTTCTGGCTGTTCAGAACAGTGTGGGCGTGTCTGGTCATTCAGTGATTGACAGCGCTGTATCCTCTGCAACATAAACAACTTTGTAGACCGAGCTAGTGCTGGAAAAGTGTATTCGAATCACAGAGCTACAGTTCCGCTGTGTTTTTGTTAAAGTCCCCATGGAATAAATTCGAGGTTTTGAGGCTTTTACTATGAACACGTTCGCATTGAGGTTCTCTGTACAATCGTGCACACTAAAACAATGACAAAATTCACGTTTAGAAGATATATGCGTTCAAATTCTACAGTCTCTCTCTCTACCACCGATACGGATCAACCGTTTCGATGACATCATCCTGAACTTGTCAGATTTTCTGTCCAATGAAACGCTCTGTAGAGTCTGATGTCCTGCCTCCGACATTGTAAAAACCCATGGTACTACCCAAGCTCTGTGGTAAGCTAAACGCCATCGATCATTTAAAAAGGGGGAGGGGCAACTCGATATGTCCCGCCCTGACTTCCTGTTTCAGTGTAAATGACATTTTTCTTTCATTTGTAGATTCTTAACAGCAGCTTCAGCCAACAGAAGCTTAAGATGCATCAAGTAAATATCTTCCTCACCATAACTTCATCCGCCTGCCGCACCAGCTCGGCTGTTTTAGCCTCCAGTTCTGCGTTAAGTCTCCTAAAACAACAGAAGACATCTCCGTAAAGCAAGCGGAGCAGTTTATTGTGTCTGAGTCTGTAATTAATAACAATACGCCCTAATATCTTACCCCGAGTTTACACTGGACATGACACTAAGGTGAATTTACATTCCTGTGCGTATATAAAAACCGCATGTACAGCGTTAAGGTCAGCAAGCAATAAAAATGCCAGCCTTAAAATTAAAATAAATACGCACTTGTATTCCTCTTCTTTAGCCAGCAGGTCCATCTGAGCTGGCTTCTTCGCTGGAGCAGAAGCAGGACGGTTCGTAGGTCTTGTTGCAGATGGAGGTCTCTGAGAACCGGAGCTCTGAGGTTTTTTGGCCTGGGTGCAAAATTCACCGTGTAGTAGCTGTAGTAGCGAGTAACTTCTGCATTCACTACAGAAAGTGTGCGTTTCGCACATTTCTACCTTATTATATATAAACGGTAACCAAGCAAGTCGAGAAACTGATCTCAGAGGAGACTTCTGCTGATTTTCCAGCATGTTTGTTCAGAAGTGAACTTCAAAGTGGGGAAATGTATGAATCACATGTAAATGAATCACGTGAAAATGAATCCAATGTAAATGAATCATATGAAAATGAATAAATAAATAAAAGTTAACAGAGTTGGGAAATGAAAACAATTATCCAGATTTGTTCACATGACTTCTGATAGAAATCAGGGGTTGATGTACTATGTACATCAGAAAAATAGTACTTTTGTTGTTATCTTGTGGCCTATTTGATCAATATTACAATGAATATGTTGTATTTTGACATCGATGTACATGAAACGTATCCTTTGTGGTTTGTATAATTCTCAGTTTATTTCTGATTCCTGGTATATCGATTGAAATATTTCTTTTTATTAGGCTATTATTATAGCTAATTTTGATACGTGGTGCACTAGATTAAACAGTAATATTCCCAGCAACTAGGCTCAATAAAACATATCTACAGTGCGTGTATATTTCGATTGATATCATCTGTAGTATGTACACAGTGAGCTTTTATATGCATAAAGCCACATTTCTCCATAGACTTGAATTGAATTACTAAACATTCTGGTCCTTTCCAATATGGCGGCTGCGATGACGTATGGAAGTAGATAGCAACACAGCTAAAGTCCTACAAGGACTGTGAGTGGGCTTTTTAAGTTGCGTTAGGTTTCTTCAAAATCACTCGTTTTTATTTTTCATAAAAGCCACCAGTATCACGGCAAGAAGGAAGACTAACGCATCCTTTTTTTTAATAAAGTATTAGAAGAAAAAATGTGCGCGAATTATGAAGAGTATCTAAAGTTCGTTTGTAGCTCACCCCCTGAGACACGGGTCTTCGTCTGTCCGCCATGTTGTTTTCTTATACAGGGTTGCTTAGCAACCGCCTTCACCTGCTTTTCTACATACATAGTGTAAACTACTGACGTCATTATGTTTCTTCACGTTATATTGGAAATTCTTTGTTGATTATGTGTATATTTTGGAAATAAACAGGTAAAATAACGAGATATATCAATTCACTTCAAATAAACATATTTTGAAATGTTCGATTCATGTGAAAATGATTATAATGGACAGGAAATGCTACCAGTGGGGTAAGGGACCGTTTAATAAGTGTTAAAAAAAAAAATATATATATATATATATATATAAAAAGTTTCATGACTAGTTTAACGGTTGTACTATTTCTGACTTTAATTCACCCACTGCAATTTCAGCCTCGTGTTTTTGTTGCCTCTGTAGCGCGCATGCGCGATCCCTGACTCGCTGTTCGAGTTCTGTAATTTTGGATTCGACTCTGATTCTGATTCGAGGTTTTGGGAATCGATTCCAAGAAGTGATTGTACAGAAAATTTCTAGTGTCTCCATTCAGGAAAATATATTTTGTAAAATGAACAGTTTTATATCAATTAATATATATATATATATATATATATATATATATATATATATATGATCTTGGCTCATTTATATTATTCATTTATATTATTCATTAACTGCTAAATGACTTTTACATGTAACCGAAGTATGTATTATTAAATATTTTCAGACTAATCATACAATTATTACATTAGAGTTAATTAAAAGATAAGATACTTAAACACACACACAAGATATAAAAAGCAACATTTAATGATGATCATGTAATATGCTTAATAAAATAATAAAAATAATAATAATAATAATCAGTTATAACACGTTGGGAACAATGGTGATCAGTGATTGGTCATTTGAGACAATGTTGATAAGTGATTATTAATAAAAAAATATAATAATACATTGTTGTTTTATCTTTATAAAACTATTTTGGTTACTTTGTTAACAAGTTTGTGTAGGGGAATATTTATAGCCTATAATGCAGTGTGATTGGTCAGGAATATAGAAAAGCCCTTCTGACAGTGACAGGAGAATTAATCTTCTACATCCTCAGAAAAAGGGTGACTAAACTGTACCTTTCCTTGTCGCTCTGTGTCCACCATTTTATAACTATAGTATGTTTTACACACGTTTCCAGATGAAGGATATATATTAAAAGGTATTAAAATATATATTTTTTTACTTAATTAAGAGGGATCATTAAATTTGCATCTTATTTTTCATTTAGTCCCACCATGAATACGCTATTTCACATAACAGATGTTTAAATAGAGTACACAAGTCACAATAATAAATGAATTTACACAGATAAAACAGTTCAAAAGTTTACCAACACTCTTAATACTGTGTGTCGTTACCTGGACGACCAACGACTGTTTTTACCCGTCCACTGGTCTTGAGAAGAAATCCTCCAGGTCCTGCACATTCTTTACTTTTCCAGCATCTTGTGCATATTCGACTCGTTTTCCGACATCAACTATATGATGTTTAGATCCATCTTTTCACACTGAGGACAACCGAGGGACTCGTACACGACAATTACAAAAAAGTGCAAACATTCACTGACGCTCAATAACGCAACATGACTAACACATTAAGAGTCAAGGGGTATAAATATTTGAACAGGATGATCGGTGTCACTTGTTATTATTTTGTTAGATTTTATTTCTCATTTATTTCTGCCCTTCAGAACCTACATAAGATATTTCATGTTTCCCAAAAGACCAAATAATATTTAAATTTACACCGATCACAGTGTTCAAAAGTTTACACCTCGGTGCTAAATAAAAAAACAAAATGCAATATTTATAATTATAATTTAATTTATATAGTGCTTTTTACAATGGTACATTGTCTCAAAGAAGCTTTACAGAAATATCATTTTTACATTTACAAGCGACTTACAAATGAGACACACTCACACACCTATGGGAGCAAAGCTGCATGCAAGGTGCTAGCATGCCATCGGGGGCAACATAGGGTTCAGTGTCTTGCCCAAGGACACTTCGGCATGGGATCACCCGGGCCGGGATTCGAACGGCCAACCCTACGATTAGTGGATTAGTGGACGACCCGCTCTACCGCCTGAGCCACAGCCGCCCTAAAAGTGACCTGTAGAAGGTACTGCTAGGATATTTATGACTTCTCTTATTTTATTTAAAAATATATAAAAATTATCATTAACATTTTAGGGCGCACGGTGGCTTAGTGGTTAGCACGTCCGCCTCACACCTCCAGGGTCCGGGATTCGAGTCCCGCCAGGGCCATGTGAGGGCGGAGTTTGCATGTTCTCCCCGTGTGTCGGGGGTTTCCTCCGGGTTCTCCGGTTTCCTCCCCCAGTCCAAACACATGCATGGTAGTCTGATGGGCGTGTCTAAAGTGTCCGTAGTGTATGAATGTGTGTGTGAGTGTGTATGTGAGTGTGCCCTGTGATGGACTGGCACTCTGTCCAGGGTGTACCCCGCCTTGTGCCCGATGCTCCCTGGGATAGACTCCAGGTTCCCCGTGACCCTGATAAAGGAGTAAGCGGTTGAAGATGGATGGATTAACATTTTACACATTCTGCAAGGCGTATAGTATGTAAACCCCCGACCTTAACTGTATTTTTATTTTATTACTTTACACCCATAGTTCTCAAAATAGGTTTCAGGCTATCAGACAATAAGTCTGTAATGTATTCTTATAAGCTATTATATTCATTATTGAGTTCTTATAGTTTTAAAGCCTGTTTAACTGGTGCATTGAATAGAATTGAGTTTGAATCACTCCAAAAGCTTCGGAATCGACTCTCCATTCTGAACGCCTGGACTCGAAGAACCGACTCTGTCATAAGAATCGACTCCTGGCTGGTCAGAGAAGTGCGTGGTAGTGGAATGAAGTGAAGCAGGTTGGATTCAGGGGTTGATTCCGTCCTCTGAACGCATGCGTGCTGGTTTATTAAAAGTCACCCGAGGAACCTCGGGGCTGAGGTGATGACTCGGAAGCGTTTGGTTGTGTGGAGCAGGAGTTTAGAGGAGCGGGATGTAAATGTTCCGGACAGCGCTGCGTTGGGTTTCTGCTTCAGGTCGTGGCCTGCTTGTTAGATCTCCTCCTCCTCCTTCATCCTCTTCCTCTGATCACTGTGATGGCTGATGAGCAGCAGCCCCCGGGACAGCACCCTCAGCCCGGATCCCTGCTTCCCCCGGGACAGCACCCTCAGCCCGGATCCCTGCTTCCCCCGGGACAGCACCCTCAGCCCGGATCCCTGCTTCCCCCGGGACAGCACCCTCAGCCCGGATCCCTGCTTCCCCCGGGACAGCACCCTCAGCCCGGATCCCTGCTTCCCCCGGGACAGCACCCTCAGCCCGGATCCCTGCTTCCCCCGGGACAGCACCCTCAGCCCGGATCCCTGCTTCCCCCGGGACAGCACCCTCAGCCCGGATCCCTGCTTCCCCCGGGACAGCACCCTCAGCCCGGATCCCTGCTTCCCCCGGGACAGCACCCTCAGCCCGGATCCCTGCTTCCCACTGGACTGCACGGAACCGAAAGCAGTGCATTACAGCTGAAAATAAAGAACTCTATCTGGTAACTATTTCCATCTATCTAACTAACTAACTAACTAACTAACTAACTAACCTCACGCGCTTCTCATTTCATTCATACGTGCTCCATGAGGATCAAAGACTCATGTTGCATCACTGTGTCACCTGTTCACAAGTCATGCACGCGCTGTTCGGCGTTATTACCTATCCTAGTTGATGAAGGTGTGCGCGTGCGTGTGTGTGTGTGTGTGTGTGTGTGTGTGTTTAGATCACTAGCTGTGTGTTTTGGTCTCGGCTTACGTCATTGGGT
Organism: Noturus placidus; assembly: GCA_022414735.1. NCBI lineage: Eukaryota > Metazoa > Chordata > Actinopteri > Siluriformes > Ictaluridae > Noturus > Noturus placidus. The sequence goes on along the minus strand of JAFFST010054936.1, from coordinate 161,475 downwards.
CGTGCTCGTGTTTGGCTAGTGCACGCTCAGAAAGTCGCTAGAAGGCGCCAGATGACGTCGGAGAGCTATTTGCATATTCATGAGTTCGTCACGCTCATTTGCATAGCGTTCCGTGAAAACAAGGCGGATTTTCTTCGGACGTTCGGGGTCGATTCGATTCGATTAGGAGTAGATCACAATGGAAAGTCGCTTGGGAGGAAATGTTTGGTGTGTTCGGTGTAGTTTCTGAGTTTCCACGGAATTGTAGACTTGTGTTGTGGTTGTGCGGCGTTCGGAGATGTACAAAGGTTTTTGAGGACATTTGCGGGCTTTTGTTGTTTTTTAGGGTTTTTTTTTAAGGGAAACAAATTCACACTCACGGAGAGCGTTTAGGAAAATATCGCCGTACACACAACTTGAAAATGCAAACGTGAGATATGTCATTCGTAGTGCACATTCATAACACATTTATAACATCTTATGAGTGTGTGTAGGTCCATATTGCAATGTCTGCGTATTCAGAAACATACATTTGACGTACATTGGTAACAATTGTGAGCCGTGATTGGTTGTTGAGAACAATTGTGAGCAGTGATTGGTTGTTGAGAACAATTGTGAGCCGTGATTGGTTGTTGGGAACAATTGTGAGGAGTGATTGGTTGTTGGGAACAATTGTGAGCAGTGATTGGTTATTGGGAACAATTGTGAGCCATGATTGGTTGTTGGGAACAATTGTGAGCCGTGATTGGTTGTTGGGAACAATTGTGAGGAGTGATTGGTTGTTGAGAACAATTGTGAGCAGTGATTGGTTGTTGAGAACAATTGTGAGCAGTGATTGGTTGTTGAGAACAATTGTGAGCAGCGATTGGTTGTTGGGAACAATTGTGAGGAGTGATTGGTTGTTGGGAACAATGGTGAGCAGTGATTGGTTGTTGGGAACAATGGTGAGCAGCGATTGGTTGTTGGGAACAATTGTGAGGAGTGATTGGTTGTTGGGAACAATGGTGAGCAGTGATTGGTTGTTGGGAACAATTGTGAGCAGTGATTGGTCACTGGGAACAATGATAATGAGCAGTGATTGGTCACTGGGCACAATGGCGAGCAGTAATTGGTCACTGGAAGGAATGCTGATGAGTGATTGAACCTTTTCAAGAGGCAGAGAAAGAAACATTGATATATATTTTGAAATACCTGTATAGGTGTGGATCAGGGCCTCAGTGATTATTTTGGCAGTTGTTTAAACAGACCAGCAGTCATCATATTTTGTTTTTACTGTGCAATAGGAAGTGTGGGTGTAGTTATTTTTGCAACCTCCACCCTGTCACCAGGAGCCGCAGCTCTGATTATACATGTCGAGACATGTTGCCAGTGTACAGCTGTGTAATGCACACACTCGCCGTCCATTCACTCCGTTATGTAGGATCATAACAAGGCACATTACTGTAATTTATGCTCGACAGTACAGTATTTATGTAAACTGTAAACAGAAACCAGCACATGCAAATAAATGCACAATTATTCTCCGTCTTACAGGAGGAATATGTTCTGTATATCGTGTACTGTGGTGTATTAACGCAGCACTTCCTCTAGAATTCGGTCAAGCCCGCCATAATAACTTGTTTTATACTTATACTTCATTTTTGTTGCCTTTTTGGTACTTCAATTTTTATTATTTTATATGAAATATGATTGTAACCTCTGAAAGACTCTATAGTAGCTGAGTGGAATTTTTGGCCCTGTGCAGTGGGGCAGTTAAAGGTCAGCTAAAGCCCCTGTGTTAACTGATAGCCCTGCTCCACATTTGGCGCTCTGGCACGTGTGTCGGGGAATAAGGGGGCATTCGGCACATTCTTTACAGTCCTGAATTCCAAATCACCTATACACACCTTTATGCACCTGTCTGCACCTATCCACATCTCTATACATCTCTACACACCTCTGCACATCTGTACACATCTCCGTACCCTTCTACATACTTCTATACATCTACACACCTCTGCACATCTGTACGCATCTCTACACATCTCTGTACACCTCTACATACCTCTACACACCTCTATGCACCTCTACACATCTGGACGCATCTCTGTACACCTGTACATCCCTCTGCACATCTGTACCCATCTCTACACATCTCTGTACACCTCTACATACCTCTACTCACCTCTATGCACCTCTACACATCTGGACGCATCTCTGTACACCTGTACATCCCTCTGCACATCTGTACGCATCTCTACACATCTCTGTACACCTGTACATCCCTCTACACATCTGTACGCATCTCTACACATCTCTACACATCTGTACCCATCTCTACACATCTCTGTACACCTCTACATACCTCTACACACCTCTATGCACCTCTACACATCTGGACGCATCTCTGTACACCTGTACATCCTTCTACACATCTGTACCCATCTCTACACACCTCTGTACACCTCTACATACCTCTACACACCTCTGCACATCTGTACGCATCTCTACACATCTCTACACATCTGTACGCATCTCTACACATCTCTGTACACCTCTACATACCTCTACACACCTCTATGCACCTCTACACATCTGGACGCATCTCTGTACACCTGTACATCCCTCTACACATCTGTACCCATCTCTACACATCTCTGTACACCTCTACATACCTCTACACACCTCGTCTTTCTCATTATTAAATTTCATTCTTTTATTAAGAATTGCTTTCTTTCTAGCACTTGTACTAAAAGCATCTCAAAGTAATGAAACTGCTGTATATAGTTTTTCTTGTAGTTATTATGTTGTTGTTTTTTTTTTTTATGTATTTATCGTACAAAATAGCACGTCCTTCACAAGAGATATAATAAGGTCTGTATATGTAAGCGTGTGCTGTGCACGAGGCTTTGTTTATTGACATATTAGGAGGAATGAGGCTGAAATAGAGGATGGGGGCGATGCTGACGTAATGAGGGTAATTAACTTCAAAGTGTTATGAAAATGAACCACAATCAGCGGCGGCGGCGTTTCTGTGAGAACTAACTTTCAGGAAAAGGTGAAATAAAAAAACGCCTTTAAAAAGTATAGGAGAATGTGAATTTTATGTGAAATCTTTATTTAAGCTGGGAACAGGTGCAAAGATCTGGAATAGACTTGATACCAGATGTATTCCAATGTCTAATAACAATGGGGGGAAACATTTACATTTACATTATATTTATTCATTTAGCAGACGCTTTTATCCAAAGCGACTTACAAATGAGAAACACTCACACACCAATGGTAGCAGAGCTGCATGCAAGGTGCTAGCTTGCCATCGGGGGCAACTTAGGGTTCAGTGTCTTGCCCAAGGACACTTCGGCATGGGATCACCCGGGCCGGGATTCCAACCACCAACCCTACGATTGGTGGATTAGTGGACAACCCGCTCTACCCACTGAGACACCGCCGCCCTAAAGGGTTAACCACAAACAAGGAGCATTTACCGACAGAGCAGTCACATGTTATGAGCAAGGGCACGGCAAGTAAGATCACAGGCGTACTTTTGTCGCCGATCTGCTGCCGTCCTCTGTCCTCGAACTCAGGGACTGCTACACTGAAGAGTCTCCTCTAGTAAAATGCTTATTTTTGCATATATTTAAAGAGCACCGCTCCTGTCGTACTCCTATGGCCACAGCCCTCTTGTTGGACAACCGCAACATTATTACGCCTATGTCCGGCATAGAAACACGCTTTGTGATTGCGCACTTACTTGCAAGTAGAGAATAGACAAATAATAATAAGCGAGCCGTAGCCTCCCGAGCCTCCCGTATAACCGATTTCCCGGACGCAGAACGCGCTTGTCCTGTGTCCCCTTGCTGCTGATTTGTCCACTCCTGACGGCTATGGGCTATGCTTAAGATTAGATATGACATCACTCTGTTGTTCAGTACGAGAGAAATTATTCCCTAATTAAGCGGCCCTCCTTGAAAAGGACACTCCATGGAGCAGGCGTTGTGGAAAACGTGTCGCTTCGGTGTCTGCGTCTGTTAACGAGGACTTCCTGTCTGTAACCGCTCATTTCATATACGCAAAGACAACCGTACGAGTAAACAATCATAAACTTTTCTCACTGCTGAGAGTTTTCTAATCCAAGAGGATTTAGCCTGAACTGATTTCAGCTGATATTTCGTACCGTTATTATTTGACTTATATGTGAGAATGTACCTTTTTAATTATATATAAGTTTTAAAGGTTCTTCAGTTCTCCTTAAGGAAAGATTATGTACCTTATGATTATTTTTGAAAGGTTTAAAAGATGCAGGATAAAAAGTTACAGGACATGTACAGTTCGGTACCGTTATTTCGGACGGTTTACGTGCGTACGCGACCCAGATCCAGTAACGTTTACAGCTTTACATGCAGTTAGTTCTCATTTTTGGATTGACACACACGGAAGGCAATACGAGCGACTCAAAGCTTGCTAGTGTGAACGTAGTGTAAAGGCTCACTGTTTTCTGTCCCGCTCAAACCGGGACACTCTTACCACAAGTCCATATGAAACCGTGTGCCATACCACACTAGTATATAGATTGTATACTAGTTTATACCGGTTCCAGCCTGGTCCCGTATGACTGCTTTGCGGCTCTTTTTCTGTTCTAGCATGTGTCCCTGTGATTATATATCGGCATGACTCGGCCAGGGCTAGATTGGCGGCTGGGAGAATATTTCACATGCCACCGGTTTATTAATAAAGACGGCTTTTAATAAAGTGTTTCTCCTGTTACGCTTGCTTCATTATTAACGTACTGTTTCTTTCCCTTCTTTTTTTTTTTCTCCAGCAAATCAGTCCAATCGAAAGTGGACAACATTCTGGTGAGTTTTCCTGATTTTCAGATGATTTAAACATGATTTGAAGAAACATTTGAAGAAAATCGATACGTTAATTAGGGCAACTACTAACGATTGTTTTCACAATCGATTAATCGGCCGATTATCATTGTTTATGAATAACGATGAATCAGATTTTTAAAAACGACAAATAATACAATTTCAATATAGTTTTTTTGTTTATTGAAAATTTTATATATACTGTATATGTGTGTGTGTGTGTGTGTGTGTTTGTGAATGCACAAAAAAAGCACTGATCATTTAAACTACAGTCCTAAATTAATAATGAATATTAAAATCTCACTTTGACTGCACTTTCTGATTTACATCGCAATCTTACAGTTACATTTATTCATTTAGCAGACACTTTTATCCAAAGCGACTTACAAATGAGACACACTCACACACCAATGGTAGCAGAGCTGCATGCAAGGTGCTAGCTTGCCATCGGGGGCAACTTAGGGTTCAGTGTCTTGCCCAAGGACACTTCGGCATGGGATCACCCGGGCCGGGATTCCAACCACCAACCCTACGATTAGTGGATTAGTGGACAACCCGCTCTACCGACTGAGCCACAGCCGCCCAATATCTTACGGTGAGGAACGTTATGATGAAATCGTGCCACAAATTGTAGACGCAGTTTTTCGCAGATTGGTGAACCTCTTCCCATCTTTACTGCTGAAAGACTCCGCCTCTCTACGATCCTCTTTTTATACCCAATCATCTTAGTCACCTTTCTGCCAAGTAACCTCGAGCTGTTTCTTTTTACTAACACTTAATTTTCAGCCTTTCGTTTGCCCCGTCCCAACTTTTTTGAGGTTTGTCGCGGCCATGAAATTCAAAATGACCTTCTTTATTCCTTAATTTCCTCAGTTTATACATGTGATGTGTTTGCAACGGTCTACTGTGCATAACATACAGGGTTTATGAGATTCGCAAATCATCGCGTTCTGCTTTTATTTACGTTTTACACAAAGCGTCCCAACTTTTTTGGAATTGGGGTTGTAGAAAGCCTGTAAAATTTGAAAATTAAATATGTTAAAAAAAGAAAAGGAAAAAGAGCAAGAACCCTGATGCAGTTGTAGGGCTTTACAAATACAGGTCTGTGCAAAAGTTTAGGCACCCTATGTTTTTTGGGGGGGTTTTTTAAGTACAAACTTAATGTTATAGATTTTTATTTTATGACTTCTAGATTATCGAGTCCGTACAAGAACATTTCAGATTCGCAAACATTAGTTTTCCAGCCGAAATGAAATGTTGGAGAGAAATGTGTGTGCGTCAGTAAAGAACGCAGCGTATTACAGACACTTTTCAGACGATAAACACGATGAAGGCCGCTGGGTTTCTCTGCAGAAATAAGACGCGAGTGCGACAGTTGAAATCTCCAGAAGAACCGAGTCGGGTTCTGCAAGAAGCTCGATAACACTTACGGCTCCTTTCCTTATAAACCTGCACACATTCTACCTGAGACTACGTATTTTTATATCACACCAAGTATTGCCTTTGTTTCATTTGCTACTGTTTACTGATCTTTACGGTGTTTTTCTTTAAATGTACAAACCTTTCATGTCGTTATCTTTACTCTGCAGCAGTACCGTAGCGCATTAAATTAAAACTGCGACCTAAATGCGTTTTACATTACCGTGCGGTTACATTCAGCAGTATTCGCACCTGGGGAAACTGTCACCGGTGAGCACCGAGACGTTGTGCCGCACACACAAGCACCTGACGCATGGCGAGTCTACAGAAGAAAAAGGAACGTTGTAAAGCTTGCGTGAATTTGTGAAGTGGTCTTAAAGAAATGGTTCAATTCCTAATTATTAAACAGAGGACAGGGAATGTATGAGATGAACGACGTGAGCAGGTCGTGACTCAAAAGTCGCCAGTGACGCGTTACACATAGGGTGTGTGTATCAAGACCGCTTTTCACACATAAGCGTCGACACGTCGCTCTCCTTCATCGGAAAGGATGAAACCACCAGTTGTTAATATCGCTACTTTAATTTGTGAGGACACAGGCATCGACTGCTTCTCACACAGCGTCCCCTCAAATCACATAATCACATAATGTAAATAATAGGTGCGCACGGTGGCTTAGTGGTCAGCACGTCCGCCTCACACCTCCAGGGTCTGGGGTTCGAGTCCATCAAGGGCCATGTGTGGGCGGAGTTTGCATGTTCTCCCAGTGTGTCAGGGGTTTCCTTCAGGTACTCCGGTTTCCTCCCCCAGTCCAAAGACGTGCATGTTAGTCTGATGGGCGTGTCTAAAGTGTCCGTAGTGTATGAATGGGTGTGTGTGTGTGTGTGTGTGTGTGTGTGTGTGTGTGTGTGTGTGTGTGTGTGATCTGTCTCTGCGATGGACTGGCACCCTGTCCAGGGTGTACCCCGCCTTGTTGTGCCCCATGCCCCCTGGGATAGACTCCAGGTTCCCCGTGACCCTGAAAAGGAGTAAGCGGTTGAGGATGGATGGATGGATGGATGGATGGAAATAATGTAAATAAATACAAACTGGAAACGGTCAGTTACTCTGCATCACTGTGTGAGGGAATATTCCTGGTGTGTGTGTGTGTGTGTGTGTTTATCGTCGCGTCTTTGCCAACCGTTTATAAAAATAGGCGGCGTGTTTGGCTCCGAGACGTCTGCGTCCATTCTTTTTTAACCCCCACTACTGCTGTATGAGGTCAGCGGAAGATAAATTTAGGCTTTCGGTATTTATCAGCCTTTAACGTGGAGACAAATAGAAAAGACGAGATGAAACACCACGGTAATTACAACGACTGGAGAGATGGACGAGGAGCGGTGGAGAGGTGGAGGCGCACGGCGAACAGGAGCATGATGGGTAATGGTTGAATTTCAGATTTGAGATGGCTTTCATTTGCATGGTATATGCTCCTGGCTCGCATGTAACCAGCTTGCGGTTCAAAGGTCAAGACCTCTTAATCAGGGAAGCCAGGAACGACAGACACAAACAGTTTCCAATGAAGGTGTGGTATATCGAAGAAAGAATACTAGCGCCACAGGGGCGAGCAACACGAACCACACACAATCTCCTAACACCAAATCAGAGGTAACCACCTCCAACATCCTCCTCTCTCTCTTCTCTTCCTCTTTAAATATGGCCGCCTTTTAGTGATGTCATCATGGGAGGCGGGTGCAAGGCAGGCTGGATACTCTGGGATGGAGTTCGGACCTGTACACAAACACATAGCACAATACACACAAAGCAAGACTTCCTGTCCCAAAGATCAGCATCTTGTCAGATGAATTTAAGTTCTTCATCACCGTGAGGATAAATTTCCATCAACAGAGATCTTTTTTTTTTTTTTTTTGCAGCATGGTTTCTTACTCACAGGAAAATTATCTCTCTGCAACGAGTGCTTACCGATTTCAGACTGAGTGTGTGTGCGTGTGTGTGTGTGTGAGAGTGTGTGTGTGTGTGTGTGTGAGTGTGTGTTAGTGTGAGAGTGCGTGTGTGTGTGAGTGTGTGTGTGTGAGAGTGTGTGAGAGTGTGTGCGTGTGTGTGTGTGTGAGTGAGTGTGAGAGTGTGTGAGTGTGTGTGTGTGAGTGTGTGCGTGTGTGTGTGAGTGTGTGTGTGAGTGTGAGAGTGTGTGTGCGTGTGTGTGTGAGAGTGTGTGTGTGTGTGTGTGTGTGTGAGAGAGTGTGTGTGTGTGTGTGTGTGAGTGTGTGTGAGTGTGAGTGTGTGTGTGCGTGTGTGTGAGTGTGTGTGTGTGAGAGTGTGTGTGCGTGCGTGTGTGTGTGAGTGTGTGCGTGAGTGTGTGCGTGTGTGTGTGAGTGTGTGTGTGAGTGTGAGTGTGTGTGTGAGTGTGAGTGTGCGTGTGTGTGTGTGAGAGTGTGTGTGTGTGAGTGTGTGTGTGTGTGTGTGCACTACCTTTTACTCAGACAGAATTTAAATGAGCTCTGCTGCACACTACCATCTTTCAGATTCCCTTTGAAGAGGAGTAAAGTCGAGAGAGAGGACGAAGATTTAGAGACGGCTTCTACATTTTTAATGCCACTACAAACCTCTGAGCCAGTGTGTGTGTGTGTGTGTGTGTGTGTGTGTGAGAGAGAGAGAGAGATAGAGAGATAACACAGTTCCTTAAGCTGAATTCTCTGGCTGTGTGTGTATGTGTGTGTGTGTGTGTGTGTGTGTGTGTGTGTGTTTCCTGCAAAACCTTGATTTTAAAATTATTGGCACCCTTATTATTAATATTTGCCATAGCTTTCGCTAGCGAGAGCAACAACAAATAGTCTTTTCCTAGAATATCTAACATGATCGGAGAGACTCGTCGAGGATTGGTTGGTCCACTCTGTCATGAAGAACCTTTCAAGATCCTTCATCCTGTGCAAAAAGAAGTGCAGATAACGGGATTAACAGATATAAACATTTGTACACACTGCACAGAGAATACTCTAGAAACACTACTCCATGTCCTCTGGTCATGCCTAGTCATATAGAAAACAATGACAGAGTGTGTATCAATGGGAAAATATCTGCTTCTATTAAAAACCAAACTACACGATGGTGGATTAGAGGTTAGCACGTCCGCCTCACACCTCCAGAGTTCGGGGTTAGAGTCCCGCCCGGGCCATGTGTGTGAGGATGTTTGCATGTTCTCCTCGTGCTGCAGGGGTTCCTCCGGGTACTCCGGTTTCCTCCCCCAGTCCAAACACATGCATGTTAGGCTGATGGGCGTGTCTAAAGTGTCCGTAGTGTATGAGTGTGTGTGTGTGAATGTGTATGTGATTGTGCCCTGTGATGGACTGGCACTCTGTCCAGGGTGTAACCCCGCCTTGTGCCCGATGCTCCCTGGGATAGACTCCAGGTTCCTCGTGACCCTGATAAAGGAGTAAGTGGTAGAGGATGGATGGACTACACGATGTTCTTCCATAATTTCCTTTCCACAGTTTCTTCACGTTCTAGCATATAACTAGAAATAGGACCGTTTTCACTGACTGTTAAACATGTGTATGAAAAAGGGCCAAAGGTAGACCTCGTAGTGTTAATGTCCTCGCTCTTCGTTCCCTGTCCTTTTGCAGCAAGATGTGGAGAGGTTTACAGACATCGAGAAACTTTACCTCTACCTCCGGCTGCCCTCGGGCCCCAGCAGCAGCTGCAGCAGCGACAAAATGTGAGTGTTTTTAAACATGTACGATTTCACATTGTGAGTGTTTAATGCATTTCAGTCTCTGCTTTTCACGTAAACTTAAAGAGCTCGCATATGTGGCTGCAGCCTGAGCTTCTGGAAGCCATTTAATACATCTGTTCAGGTGTGTGGCGAATGACGTGATGTCTGGTACAGACGGACGTGTCTTGTGGTATTGTGACATGATTACAGAATGACAGAAGAACAGTGATTATGTCGTTTCTCCAGCAGTGAGCAAAGCTGCGTGTCTTCGAGCCGTACGCAGCAGATGCACGCGTTCAGCTGGATTCGGAATCACCTGGAGGAGCACGCAGACACCTCGCTTCCCAAACAGGAGGTTTTCGATGAGTACAAGTGAGTTGATGAGCTGACGAGTCGAGACATCGCGGCGATATTTCAAGAAATGTACATTATTATTTAGTTACAAAATGTTAAAATGTCAAAAAAAATGAGGTGTAAATGAATAAATTGACCGTAAATACTTTCAATATTTGCTATAAATTAACAACGAAATAGTTCTCATTTAAAATAGAACCTTGCAAACACTTCTAAAAGGTAGTTAAAATATAATCGTATCATTTAATAATACAGTAACACTGAACTTTTATTTTTTAATGTTAAAACACTGAACCTTAAGCTGTAGATTAATAACGTAATAATAATTCAACACTGAACCCCTGGGATAAAAACCTTTAAAAAAATAATGAATTAATTAATATTCAGTGAACGTAGGACATTAAAAAAGCTTTTAAAACGCAATTAACTATTATTTAATGTTATATCATTTATTATGAAATAAATTCTAATTAAAGTTAAAACAAAATGAACCCAGACTTTTAAAAAAAAATTCTTTATAAATTTGTTATATATTAGTAATAAACACTGAAGCTTAAAACTGTCAATTTAGTTATATATTAAATTAATAATAAATCAAATATGACCCTTAATAACATTTAAAAATGAGCTCTAAATTAATTATAAACACTGAAACTTCATTTATTATTAATTCATAACTAGTTATCACTGATTGTGTGTGTGTGTGTGTATATATATATATATATATATATATATATATATATATATATATA
>JAFFST010054936.1:129371-149939 GCA_022414735.1 Noturus placidus | reverse complement strand
ACCCGGGCCGGGATTCCAACCACCAACCCTACGATTAGTGGATTAGTGGACAACCCGCTCTACCGACTGAGACACAGCCGCCCGAGCCACAAGATAATAAATAAGGATATTGCGATACCCAAGATATCTCAGAAATCTGTATTATGATATTGTTTATCACAAAATTGACAAATATTTTATTGTTTATTCAGAGAAACAAACTTAGCGACCCCAGAAAATAATCAGTTTTCCAAACATGTGTTTTTTTGTGTTATTTTCTTTTAAATATTTATATATTTGTGAGAGTTAGACAAGAAGTTATATTTTTTGTATTATTTGTAATTTATATGTTTTTATTGACTTTATAGTTCTTCATGTTCAATATAAACCAAGTGTCGTTGTCTGTATCTTTCAGGAGCTACTGTGACAATCTGTGCTACCACGCTCTCAGTGCCGCCGACTTCGGAAAGATCATGAAGAACGTTTTTCCCAACATGAAGGCGCGCCGGCTCGGCATGAGGGGAAAATCCAAATATCCTTCTCTGAAACTGTTTGTTACGATCCTTTTGAACTGCCAGACATCTGTCGTTGTAGTTCATGGACCTCCTAAATATAGATCAGAAAAATCGAATAAAGCGTTGACGTGCTGCTGTCGGACGGAGGAACCGAGTGGCAGCAGGAATGCGCATGACCTTCAGGAAATGTTGTCCAGCGTAGCTCCTCTTTCACACACGTGGGTCGTGGGCATTTCACACATTACTATACCATTCTTGCTAAAAAACCCAACAAAGGAACCATGAAGCAGGTTATCGTTATGTGTTTTATTTCTTCGTTAGAACAGCAGTGAACAGATTTGTATGGGTTAAAGCCAGGGTTAAAAGTGCATACACGAGTACAGACTATTTATATTTCCTCGCTGATCCTGTTCCAAAATAACGCTAGTTTGTTGATGACGGTTGTCACAGTAACGGAAATCTAATACACCTAGCAATCCCCTTCCTTTTCACACCCCCCACCCCGTTACGAAATCAAACCCATCTTCATACTGACACGGGACATTTTGACCTTTCCTTTCCGTAAACAGATCACAAATTTCCACTTTTTGCATTCCGCGTCTTTCTATTTCCGAGTACTGCACAGAGTTACACCCCTTACAGGACTAACATACGATATGACAGATGTACGAGTCCAGTGATGCGGTCCACGTCTCGTAAGAGCCAACATTTATGTTGCTTTGGTGATACGGAAGAAATTACTCTTTAATAATGAATTAACATTGCACCTTAAAAAAAGAAAACTTTTAAAAAGCAGCTATAAATTAACTTGTGAATAATAAACACTGTGGTTAACATGTCCGCCTCACACCTCCAGGGTCCGGGGTTCAAGCCCCGACAGGGCCATGTATGGGCGGAGTTTGCATGTTCTCCCCGTGGGTTTCCTCCCCCAGTCCAAACACATGCATGGTAGTCTGATGGGCGTGTCTAAAGTGTCCGTAGTGTATGAATGTGTGTGTGAGTGTATGTGATTGTGCCCTGTGATGGACTGGCACTCTGTTCAGGGTGTACCCCGCCTTGTGCCCGATGCTCCCTGGGATAGGCTCCAGGTTCCCCGTGACCCTGATAAAGGAGTAAGCGGTAGAGGATGGATGGATAATAAACACTGAACCTTAAAACACTTCTTTTTTTTTTTAACATATTTTAAATTAATTAATAAATCGATGTCATGTATCAGGAAACTCTGGACTCCAGTTCCCATCAGCCACTGCAGTGCACTACAGGTCACATGATCAACTGCACCTGATTCACGTTTTTGTTAATGAGCACACGGGTGTATATATAGCCGTTGTCTGCACTGGGTCTCTGTCCTTTGTTGTCTTAGACGTCTGTCTTTCATGTCACGGTGTTTTGTCTCTTGCCGTAGTGTCTTGTTTCACGCCATAGTGTTTTTGTCTAGTTGTCTTAATGCCTTTGTTTTGTTGTACGTTCGTTTAATAAACGTTAATAACTGCAATTGCTTCCGAACACCGTTGAATCGTGACAATCGATTAACATCAACCCGACATTCCTGAATGTAGTCCAGTAAAGAGCCGACATTTGCGCCGCTTCAGCGATACGGGAGAATCCTGAAAACGACTGTTTTCTGCTTTTTCGTCTAAAGCAGTGGTCAGCGCAAACGTGAATAAAACTCACCGGGCAGAAAAGCAAATTCACTGAAGGGGAAAGGACTGGGAATGCGAATGGGAATGCGAATGCCGTGTGTTTGTCTTTGGTAGCCGTTACATTCGGTGTCTTTATCAACAGTACTTAGGCAACCGAATTGTATTAAATACAATTGTTTTCTTTGATGTTTATTTTATGACCTTCTGCATTGAGTGAATGTTGCAGGATTCTTGTATGTCCAAACTGATGTGTTTTTGACTTTGTTTAGTTTATTAATATTTATTAATGGCATTTCCTTACGTCCGCCTAAAGACTTTTGTACAGGACTCTCATTGTATTTTTGAGCATTCTCGTCATGCTCATTAAGGCCAGCTTGAAATAAACCTTTCTTGTTGTGACTTGTACATCATACGGTGATATTGTTTAGAACCATAACTGAGAACTCCTTCTCTAAGTTTATGTAGAGAACATTTCTGATCATTTTTGCCTTAACAGACTGCTCACGTATTGCTATAGTGGCCTGAGAAAGAAGCCGTTCATTCACATGCCATCTCTTCCGAATCTGGATGTACACAAAGCAGGAGATGGGGTACGTACGTGCACGGCTGCTTTCAATCGTTAAGATTTGTCCAGCAAAGTAATTCAATTTGAGTACAAGTACTAGTACAGTAGCAAATAGCAGAGAATGGCAAGCTATATAAAATGTACAAAGGAATATATGCAACAAGATCATGTTTCTATATTTCCCCTTCCATGTCCATGTTCTCTTCTCTGTCTCTCTCGGTCTCGCTCTTTCTCATGTGGCAGTGTGAAGGGTTTGAACCTACTGGGCAGAACTCCAGCGGGGAGGATGAGATTCGCTCTGCTGCCTGTGATCTCGTGTGCGAGTGGGCTCATAAAGTGCTGAGTCGTCAGTTTGTTAGTGTGGAGGACCTGGCACGCTTCCTTCTGAACAGCCACTACATAAGCACCAAGTCTGTTGCTGCTCTCACCGTGATGACAGGATCTCCTTCAGGTACAGTACACTTGTCTAAGACATAAGGCGTTTTAGCTTAATACAATACCTCCGCCTGTTGGTATGGAATCAGGATGAAAAGTTAGGTTTATAACTATAATAACAAAATGATAAGCCTATAACAAGAAGATCACATTTGAGTCTGGTTCCTCTCAACGTTTGTCCTTGGCACTGTCACCTCTGGCTTGCTTATTAGGAATCTTATTGTATCCTATATGGCCACCTATATGTGATTTTTGAACATCCCATTCCAAAGGCAATGCTTTAATATGGAGTTGCTCCTATAACAACCTCTACTATTCTGGGAAGGCTTTGCACTAGATTTTCCATTCTGCCACGAAAACATTAGGGAGGTACTGATTTCGGGAGGAGGAGGTGTTCAGTGGGCTTAAGGTCAGGGGTCTGTTCAACACAAAAGAGTTCTTCCACTCCACTTCCACTCAAACAATGTCTACATGGACCTCGTTTTATGTCCAGGGGCATTGTCATGATGAAACAGGCTTGCGCCTCTTCGTTCCATTGAAGGTAGATCGTAATAGACGTTGTAGACTAGCATGTGCAGCCAACATGGTGGCAACAGTTTGGGGAAGAACCACATATAGGTGTCATGGTCAGGCATCCACAAACCTTTGGCCTTATTTAGATTCTTTTTAAAACGGTTCTGTTACACTGTCTATTGCACAGGTTCCCAACCCTGGTCCTGGAGAACCCCCTGCTCCCAGCACACTTGATTCAACAAATCAGATAATTAACAGCCCTTCCTGAGTTGAAGTGGTTGTGCAGGTAAAACACCAGAATTTGTTGCTGGACAGGGGGTTCTAGCAATAGCAATTGCAGCTAATAGTTGCTAATGGTGAGCTCCACCATTATATGATTTTAAATATTAAGCATGCAGTTTATTTCTTGTTAATGTCGTTTCTCTTGATGTCCTCAGGTGCCCCGATGTCTGTTCAGTCGTCTGCGTTCATGCCCACAACTGATGCCCACTCATTCCAGCCTCAGGTCAAAACACTGACATCCCCTCCCATTGATGCCAAGCAGCAGCTCCAGAGAAAGATCCAGAAGAAGCAGCAGGAACAGAAACTTCAATCCCCACTTCCTACTGAAGCTCAGGGCAGGAGGGCAGAAGGGGTCACTACTCCATGTGCAAGCACAGGAATTTCATCATGTGGAAGCCCTGCTCTACTTTCACCACAGCCCACCATCGGCATCGTGGTAGCCACAGTTTCTAGCCCAGTTACGGTGACTATTTTTTTATAGGAAGTCAAATGCTTAGACTTACAAAGAATTCATATTACTGATCTTATGTTAACTCTTATTTTGTTGTTCAGGTTCAAAGAAGCAGGCAGTTGATGTCTCCCAGCCCAGTTCCTGTGGCAACAATGGAAAGCAAGGTGCTCCCTGTCAATTTTAAGGTTGTTACGCAATCCGTGCAGCCTGTGAATCGATGTCCAATGACCCCTCTGAATGTCCCTGCAAGTCCTGTTGGTGATCGTACCGCTCGCCATCGCTACGCCCAAATCCTGCCTAAACCGGCTACAACTAGCACAATCACGCTCCGTTCACCTCCTGCGCTCCTTATCACCAAAAGTTCCATCAAAACTGTCATACCAACACCCAAGAACAGCTCTGTGAACTTTATGAAAATGACAGCCATATCTCTGGGGCCCAGCAACAGCACCACCAGCACGGCTGCCACGACAGCTAGGCCTGCGTCTGCAGGAATCACCAGCCGTAGTGATGATCTCCAGCCTGTCACACGTGTCCGTAGTGGCTCAATTGCTGCAATGCCATTGACTCTATCAAAACCAGGACTAACAACCACAACACCAGCGGTCAACATCAAGTCGGATGCTGTTGATGCTGTAGTACGAGCAAGAGAAGCTCAGAGTAGGACAACTGGTGGGGGTATGCAAGTAGAAGGCGTATTCAAACCCAGAGCTGCAAGTGTGCCGACACCTCTAGCTAAAATCTCTGCAGAATTGGACAGGCAATCGGGGAACAAATTTAATGGTCAGATGCTCCCTAATGAAAGCAATTTGGCTGCTGGCAGCAATGATAATCCCATTGAAAGCACTTTGTATCAGGACATAGCCAATCAGAGTGCCAATAGTGCTCCAGCAACAAGTAATAACACATTTATGACACCACCCAAGGATGCAGAGTTGGCATCTCCAAGCCCTCGCAAAAGGCAAGGCTTACACCCAGATTCCAGCCTGACACCGGTCAAAAAAATTTACATTTCTGAGGGAAGTGGAGATGCAAAATTGACTGGGAAAATTGCAGTGAAGAATGTTTCCAGATCAGACACTCCTGAAGAAAGTTCACTTTCTTCAGATGCTGGAAAAGTTATGATGAAGCTTACCTCCAGTGCTCCTACTCGTATCCTTACATTCTCTGATAGTCCAGTCGGAAATACTGGCTTCCAGACTGTCTGCAGTTCTCAAAACATCTTGCAGGGACAATGGGAAGGGTCCTCGTCTAATGTAAAAAATATCACTACTGGTACGACAGCTGTGAGTGCTCCTTGCCAGGATTATCAGGTCAGGAATACAAGCTTTCAGACCTATAACAGACCACAGAGTGTTTCCCAAGGACTGTGGGAAGGGTCTTCATCCAATACGAACAGCAAGCCAATAGTTACTCGCACTGCTAGCGCCCCAGGTCAGGCGTTGACACAGCAGCATGCAAACAAACCTACCCAAGCCATGCAAGTAAGCATGGAGCAGTCGAGCTCCTCTGCACTATGTGAACTGAATGCTGTGCTTTGGAATAATGAGCAGCAAGATGGCAATCAGCAACACATTTATTCTCAGCAGGGGACAGTAAAAAACAAGCAAATGTTCACTTCTGTTATGGAGCCTCCTGTGATGACTCGACCTATTGCCACAGGCCAGCTGGTGCAGATGACTACTGATATGGTGGAACATGTCTCATCTCAACCCCATGTGGGTTTCTTCCCATTTAATGATGATGATATGACTCAGGACAGTATAGTAGAGGAGCTAGTTCAGATGGAGGAGCAGATGAAGATGAATAATAGTTCCATACCAAGCTTTGATGGCTGTGAGGACATGGCACTGCAATGTCAACAAGCTGCCTTGCAGAACAGCATGATATCCAGTCACCAGGCCAGCACTTCTTGCTACAACTTGGCCAACACTAGCAGCACACCTATACACACCCCCACCCACAGCGCAGAGATGATAGGAATGGGGCAGGGATTGACCCGTGAGAGCCCCTGCTCACGTTTTGCCCCCACCACCCCCGTGGACAGTGCTCTGGGAAGCAGCTGTCAAACCCCAATTGGAACCCCACACTCAAACTGCAGTAGTGGCATTCCGCCAAGTCCGGTTGAATGTAGGAATCCATTTGCCTTTACTCCTATCAACTCCAACATCACAAGTTACCGTGATGGCAGCACTATCTCGTCAAGCCCGGTCAAGCCCATGCAAAGACCAATGGCCACCCACCCAGATAAAGCTAAGCTGGACTGGATGAATAACAACTACAGTAGCATTAGTAGTAGTTCCAACAGTGGAATTAGTATTCTGCCCAACTATCAGAATCTGGTGGATAATCAGTTCAGGAAACCTCATGCTTTTGCCATTCCTGGCCAGACATATCCATCACCGGTCAGGCACCATGACATGCACATAAGTCGCTTGACACCTATTTCACCAGTCCAGCAGCAGGTGGCTAGCATGGCAAACCTTAATAAACAGGAGGGATTTGCTGTTCCAGCCCCACTTGATAACAAAGCCAGCACTTCCTCCTCTGGATCATTCCGCTGCCGTAGTGTCAGTCCAGCAGTCAGGCAGCGCAACCTGAGTGGAACCCCAAACCCCAATGTCCGCCGTTATGTGGCCTCCCCTTTTAATTCACCAGTGACACCGGAAGTGTTGAATATCTTTGCTAACAGTAAAGCAAATACTAGCATTAGTAGTATGGTGCAGAGGAGTCAGTCTGTGCCAGTTAACGTGATGATGCAGACAGAAGTTTTGCCCATGCAAACTGGTGGGCAGAAAAGCAAGGCTAAAAACATTACCAATGTCCTGCTCAACAAGATGGATGGTGATGGAGACAACGTGCTACGTGGACTTGGCATGAACAATATGCCATCCAGTTACACTGCTCGCATGAACCTCTCACAAATCCTGGAAACAACCGCTGCTTCTGGTTTCCACGCCAGTGCCAATCACCAGGCTATGATTTCACCTGGCTCCTCAGCTTACAGATTTACAAAGCCTGCTTACCTCATGAAGAACAATGGAGGGGAGCAAATAAGCTTCTGTGCAAGAGAGGCCCCAAGACAGTCAGTCTCGAAAGAGAACAAGCAGCTATCTGAAGAGCAGCAGAATCAGGCCTTGATGGTTCAACCACAGCAAGACCTCCAGCAACATCAGCACCAGCAGTCTTTCCTTTTCAATACCACTGATAAAGATCTGTTAGATGAAGACAGCTTGAACGTCATCTCACAGCTTCCAGGCCAGGCAACCGAATTTGGCACTGGAAGTTCAGAGTTTCCTGGTGATATGCAACTGACCTCTGAACTGTCCAGTAGCATGAATGATTTAAACTCTTTAGATGCAAACCTTCTCTTCGATCCAGCAACAGGTCAGCAGCAAGTGCAGTATGAAGAACCAACACTGGAGGAACTGAAGAATGACCCGATTTTCCAACAGATTTGCAATGAGACTGTGAATTCTGCTGGATTTGATTGGTTGGAAAGCAAGGACCAGACAACAGTCGAAATGTTGGGTTAAATTCTACCTTGCGTTGTTTTGATAATTAACGGTTTTCATCTATATATGTGGTTTTTAGCGGAAGTTCTCGAAGTGTTTACACAAAACAAATTGCTGGGCCCAGTTCCTGGGTTGAACAGAAATTATCCCTTTTTTTTCCCCATCAGAATGCTGGTTCTTTTTTATTCCTCTGAAATTGCTATGTGCATCTCTGTTTTGTTTTGTGGTGCTGTCACGTTCGATTTCACTCCACACATGTTCAAATACTGGAAAGAGAGACGAAATTTAACCAGGGTTTACGTGTCTCGAAGAAATTAGTTTGTACTGCTTCCAAGAAATTCTGTGAAATTACAAATTGATCATTTAACAGTTTACCAAAAAGCAAGGGATATTTCTGCACACCTTGCAGGCAAGGTATCTTTGTGTAAATACAATTAAAATAGATTTTTTTTTAAATGTTTGCTTCTTAATGCATAACGAACTTCAATTAAGACTTCATGCTGTCTGATATACTGTGATTCATTCAGTCATTTAGGTCTAATAGGTGCTTCCAGGTGCATAAATTGATGACACGATAGTAATAAATAACTAAATGTATTACCTACAAGAGTGGGAATATAACAAGTGAGAAGGTTATACCTGCAGTCTTTTTATATATTGTAATTATATTGTAAAGCGCTATATATATATATATATATATATATATATATATATATATATATATATATGTATGTATGTATGTGTATGTATATGTATGTATATGTATATATATATGTATATGTATATATATGTATATGTATGTATATATATAGAATATGGCAATTGGCACTTACACAACATACAGTGTAAAATTTTAATGACTTTTAAAGTCCAAAGATGAACAGTATTGTTTTTTGTAATAATAATTGGCTTGCTAGTCATTGTAAATGAATTATTTCTTTATTAATTCATATATATTACTTTCAATTTTCCCTCATTTTTATTATCTCAGGGTTCCCCAAGTTCTAGCTGAGGGATAAAATTCAATAAATGATGCATAGAGCCATTCGAGTTTTAAAAACAGTCATTAAAAAGCTTGAATATTTGCACTAAAAGTCACAGTTTGTGTATTGCAAACGTGTTCGGGAAATCCAAGCTGCCTTTTCTTTCAGAAGGCATGAAAGACGATTGTTTAAGAGACATATTAAGGGCATATTCTCAAAGCTTCGATCTCGACATCACCGGAGCATGATGAACACGACTGTAGTTCATTTTAATGTGTGCACTCGCTGTATTTTTCAAAAACCTTTCAAACTAATCACTACAAGTATTCCTGATTGTTACAGAGGAACGGTCCTCTTGAGTATCAAATCCAAATTTAGTTCTTGAAAAGGAATTTTAAAATGTCAGTAAGAGATTGTATTCGGGATTAGTCTGTAGATTTGATTATATATGCATTTTTACATTAGCTGATCAGCCACTTTTTTTGGTTGAGTGGCAGCCCCCCGCCTTTTTCTTTGTAATTGAATACATAAACTTTACATTTTTTATGTAACCTTCTTAGTGTTTTGCAAAAGAAAAACAATCATTTATATCAAATAGATTGATTTGCCATTGTAAGAAGTGCAATGTTGTGCTGGATATTTTGAAACTTTACCGTAGCGATTTGTGACTTTTTTGTGTTTAGTTACTATCCTTGCACTGTTACGAATTAAATCTCATATTAAATAACATAGCAGGAGTACCACTATGCCATCGCTTAGAACTTAAGCTGAGAATTTGAACAAGTCATAGCTAACAAAATTACTGGGCTCCAAAAATAATGTAATGTTTTATGCACTATACAAAAAGATTGTGTCAAATTGGTATACGGCATGTTGCTAATTTTCTTGTGCCTGATGCAAAAATACAATGTCAATTTGTGATGAGGTCTCCATAATACATCTTAGCCTTACTGTCCCTCCATACCAAAGAAAAGCTCTGGAATTTGAGGGGATTTGTTCTCTTTTTTTGGGGGGGGGGGGGATTTTATACTCTTTTTATCATCATTTGAAAAATGTAAAAAAAATTGTTTGTTTTTGTAGGCACTCAATTGATTTTGTAATTTGTAACATGCAATCTGTCATGTAGCACTGAAACGCCTACTAAAAGAATGTTTAAAATTCACACTACTGGTATAATTTCTAAAAAAATAAAAAATAATAATAATAAATATATAACTGTAGCAGTGCAAAAGACTGTTAAAGTACTCCGCTGAATTTAAGCGTGTTCTAAAATATCACGTTTATATGTGAGGAATCACAGGCACTGTTTAATGTTATCGCTGTAGTTATTGTTGTCGTTGTCGTCGTCGTCGTTATTAAACTGTTCAACTCGTATTTATCAGAAACCGGCAAATGTGTAACCCGCCTGAGGGATTAGTCCTCATGTACAAAACGATAATTCAATGTGTTCTTATGTATTTAGTTTTGTTTGGTTGTTTGTTTGCTTGTTCATGCTGTATTTTAAGAACGATGAGAAAACACCACGTATGATTAAAGATGCTATGTCAGGTTACATATCTTTCTGTCATGGAATCTGGAAATCCAACGTCTTAAATTGGTCAAAGCTTTAAAGCTTGGTTATTACTGTTAACCCCAAAATATTGTTCTAATAGTTTTTTTTTTTTTTTTAACCGAGCTTAGAGAAGATAAAAAAAAAGTGTTCCGAAAATAAATAAATTAAATAAATAAATATCCCAGAGTGGTTAACATAACATGGGAGAAATTCTTTGCTTATGTTTTTCTGTACATTTTAAAAGGCTTGTCTAGTTTATGGGGTCCCCCCTCCTTTATAATTATAAACTGTTTCTTTTTTTTTTAACTATCAATGTAGTTGATGTTTATTTGATCATAGGCTAGAACTGTGGCTATGATTCTGTGATCTAAGACCTATTATCTTTACCCCTTTGTGGTGTTAAATGCTGTACATTTGCCTTGCTTCATAAAGTTGCTATGACATTTTGGAAAGTTTGTTTTTTGTTCCTATTTGCATTGAAAGTAGTCACCGACTTATTTTATGTGACTAATAAACATTTTGTAAAGTATCCTGACAAGGCGCTTTGTGTCCCCCCCCCCCACTCAGTGTGAAAAAAATAATGCTTATATACATATAAGGTGAGAAAAGGTGCATTTAAAGAATAAGTTATGTAATTAGGTCCTGTTTACGAACAGAAGCAATGGGGATGTGAAGTAAACTACCTGAATGTTTTTGGAAAGAGCGAAGCAACTGGAGAACCCGTAAAAAAAAAAACCCATACCAGACATGTTGTTCCACGTACCGCCCTGGTTTGACTCTATTTTGTAAATATCTAAATAGGCTCTGGTCACATGGTATTAGCATCCATCTTGAGTTATCCAATCCAACTGGATAACCAAACACACAGCCGACATTTTGAATGCATTTTTAATGACCAATTTTGATTGGATTTCATACATCGTTTCCGCTCTAGGAAGGGGTTGGTTGGATTTCATACATCATTTCCGCTCTAGGAAGGTGCTCACACGTTTATTACGCCAGTCTTCCACTACAGGCAGAAATGTCCTGCGAGTGCACCTGGCCTCATGGACAGGTTTCAAACATTTCATTCATGTGGGGCGGCTGTGGCTCAGTGGGTAGAGCGGGTTGTCTACTAATCCACTAATCGTAGGGTTGGTGGTTCGAATCCCGGCCCGGGTGATCCCATGCCGAAGTGTCCTTGGGCAAGACACTGAACCCTAAGTTGCCCCCGATGGCAAGCTAGCACCTTGCATGCAGCTCTGCTACCATTGGTGTGTGAGTGTGTCTCATTTGGAAGTCGCTTTGGATAAAAGCGTCTGCTAAATGAATAAATGTAAATGTAATGTGGTCTGCTGAGAAAATGTATAAATGACCGAGAGATGTGACGGCGAAAATCATACTTCCGTCATACCGTCGGCTTTATCTGTTCATCTAAAATGTAATGCATTACGTTACCAGAAAACGTCACGACATTACGGTAACACCTAACTCTGCTTATGA
The DNA here is from genome assembly GCA_022414735.1 of Noturus placidus. Classification (NCBI taxonomy): domain Eukaryota; kingdom Metazoa; phylum Chordata; class Actinopteri; order Siluriformes; family Ictaluridae; genus Noturus; species Noturus placidus. Next base: position 138,024 of record JAFFST010054936.1, on the reverse strand, counting down.
TCGAATCTCCCTTCGATTACTTTGAAAAATTTCTACAGAAACGAAAAAAAAAAAAAATCTATTATTGTCCACTCTGATAAAACCCAAGTACTTAAAAGATGAATGTGCAAATGAATCCATGACGCCATCCGGTGACTTCTGGCGACATTTTGAGCAAGGGCGTAACCATGTTATGGACATTGGGGGGGGTCCAAGCGCTTGGACATTGGGGGGGTCCAAGCGCTAACCACCCCACCGTAACAAACGTGAATACATTAAAAAAAGAATATAAATAAATAAATAGATAAATAAAATAAATAGAATAGATGAAGAAAATATCCGTTGGCAGGGAAATTTAATGCGGAACATATAGAGAATATTTTCTCCTGTATATTGGGGGGGACAGATTGGTATTTCCTCAACACTGGGGGTGTCACGACCCCCCCAAAGAGTGCGTGGTCACGCCCATGATTTTGAGCATGCCTTACTGACCAACATTCCCCCGAACAGAGTTGCCAACCCTGATGATTGTATTAGAAGTACACAATACAAGTATGACCTAGAGAAATAAAAAAAAAATGAGTGCTTAATATCTTTAACCCTTCTTCTGGCATCAATCTCTGGTCTTTAACGTGCTCGTGTGCTGCACTTACAGAAACAGACGCAGGAGGCGCTATCACTGGGTTTTCAAGCGTTGATACGAAGTGCTGAAAGTATCCATGTGAAGAATAACAGCTCTGGAAAAGGTAAGAAACCTGGCTGCTTACCAAAAAAAAAAAACAACAAAAACAAACAACAAAGCATTAAAAACACCCACAATCATATGTTTAGATCCTCTGGATTTTCCCTGTAAAGGGATCAGCCCGTGGTGTGTATTGTTTTGGTGTTTTCTGTCTTCCGCTTTGACAGCTCTTTGTTTTTGTTTGTGTACCAGCTGGATTGTTGATGCTCTGTTAGCCGTGTTAGCTAGCCAGCTAGCAGTAGTCTCCTGAAGTAACTGGAAATAGCTTTGCTAGCTCGCTTGTAAATAGTGGAAACTGCTCAGTGGTTAGCACACGAGCCGCTAACAAACTTCAATATAGAACTCGCACCGGAATGAGTTCATTTAGCATGTAGAATGTAGATAACCAGCGAGGGTTCATCTTCTTCTACAGGACAGAACAACAAATCAGTGGAGTAACTCCGCTAGCTAGTGAAAGCCTGTGGTGCCGCCTCAGAAGCTGCTGCTTCTTCTTCTGCTGCTGCTGCTTCTTCAACGTTAGCATGGTAGCAAATGCTAGCTTGTTGGAGCAACGTAAAAACAGCCAATTGCGCATTTTAGCCTAATATAAATATATAAATATAAATATATATATATATATAAATAACGGTATTCAACTTTTTCGATATTTGTGACTGAATTCTGAACAAACCTGGACAGGTTGTAGCTTGCTAGCCTTGAGCTAACTTAAAGAGCTAGCGGAGTTAGCCGAGTTACGTCATCGGGTTGAGCTAGCGGTTTACTAGCATGTCGCACGAGCGCAACATTTCCCTAAACCAAAGCTAACAGTTTTGGAATAAATCCACAAAATTACGAAGTAACACGTGAATAATATATACACTGCGTTCATAATTAAACTGTTTTATATATATATATATATATATATATATATATTTTTTTTTTATTTCACGAAAGCCAAAACGAGACACACCCACCAGGTGGTTTAAAAAAAAAAAAGGGAGGGGGGGAAATCGCGCCAGATCCGTTGCTAGGCAACTGAGAAATCATGTTGGCCGAGCGTCCGCTAGCTAACATTTTTTAGCTAGCTTTTGTACCAACGATGTAAAAGCAGAACTGACACTTAAACCAGGACAGAATTGTCCGAAATGTCAACATTTCTCTCAGCTGTGCTGTGAAATCGCTAAAGAACGACACAAAACACCTGTTAAAAAAGGAAAAAAAAAAAAAAAGTTCTGTAATCACATTTGACCAGGAAAGTGAACTTCTTGAGCCGCCATTTTGTTTGGGGGGTAATTCGACGCGTCACAATTGTAGGAGTTCTCAAAATGGGTGCTAGGTTTGAATTGACCGATTAGTAAATAGAATTTATTTTAATACCTCAGACAAGGTTTGTACTTGTACCACGTAAAAAAAACATTGAGCGAAATTATTATGCGTCGAACCGTAATTAGCATATTTATTCTCGCAAAACGATTTCTTAGTGGAAGCTTTTAATGTCAGTTACATTAGATGACGAATGTGTAATGTTAACGATGATTCGTCGTCGAGAGTACACTCGGATTATGAGTTTATTGTGTGTTTTGGTTTTCCTCAAAGGTTTTTCCGTTCTAATAATGACTTTCTGAATGAAATGTTTGCTTCTTTGCAGAAAATTCGAGCTGTGTTTTTATGAGATGGAAGGAGATAAGATTGAAGCCAAAGGTGAAGTAAATCCACAAAGATCTTCATTGGTTTTTTATATATATATATATACATAAAAGAGCAAGCTGTGCTTTAGTTGTTGAGAAGCTGAAATATTTATCAGCCCGTGGACTGTTGTTTCTTCTGTAAAGTCAAGCTGTGCGTGATTATTTTGAGATGCTATTCTGGCACGGGTAGTATAAGGTTTCAGTCTAAAACTTTTATGAACACTTAATTATTGTGCTTTCAAGACGCCGCAGCGATTGGATTCCTGTCCAATCGGTCATTGACGCAGACGTGGAGATGCATCTGGAATCTCTAGACTCTGGCATTGTAACAAAATTCCGTACTATTCAAAGGAGCAGAATACGATCTCTCACTAACTGTCCGGTCAAAAGCTAATTAGTCTTTAGAAAATGTACTACCTGTGGTAATGGTTCCCAAACGGAACGGTTGGAGAAAGCTGTTTAGCTAGTTTCGAGTTAAAAAGTTGTATACGTCTTTTAAGGCAAAAAAAAAAAACCTCTCCGATATGACCAGATACCTGATGATAAGCTCCGCCCTTTCCTTACATCTCACATTGTGAACCTTTCGTCTTGTGCACTATCTCGACTCGATTTCCTGTTTGAAAGATGCGCTGATAAAAGTGACGTCCTTGCTTTTTAATTGATATTAAACCTATCAACGTACTCTCGACATAACAATATATTTAACATTCTAATACCAGCTATGATCAGTCAAAAATATTTTTTAGTAAGAAAATTTCAATGAAATGTTTAACATTTTTATAAATAATTGTAATGGTGATGAGAGCGTGATTAAAAACGTCATTTGTTTTCCTTGCTCTCATGTAAATGGCGCACTTATATAGAGCTTTTATCCAAAGCGCTTTACACTGTGTCTCATTCACACACACACACACACACTCGCACACCAATGGGAGCAGAGCTGCATGCAAGGCGCTAACTTGTCATCGGGAGCAACTTGGGGTTCAGTGTCTTGCCCAAGGACACTTCGGTATGTGGAGTCACGTGGGCCGGGAATCGAATCGCCAACCCTACGATTAGTGGACAACCCGCTCTACCACCTGCGCGACAACCGCCCCTAGCTGTATTGTCTGTGCTAGTCAGCTCGGATGCATTTTAAAAGGTTTTAAGAAAGCAACAGCGGTACATATATTGGACATGTAAAACCATTTCATGTTTTCTACCAAGGACATGTAAACAAGCAATCATGCTGTGTCATGGTGTCACTTGACCTCCATTGCTGCTTGGAATAACAAACTTGGGATGGTTTTCCCAGATAGAAAGCTCTTTTTCTGTGTGCTGATAACCGTCCTCTGTTTGCAGGTAAGGTGGGCGATCTGGTGATGCAGAACCCACAAGCACTGGCGGCTCTTCAGGACAGACTAGACAACTTAACACAGAGTCCTTCAGTTATGGACAGGTCAGCACAGACTTACCCAATGTTAATGGGCCACCGATGCCATCTTTTCAGTGTCTTTGTTAATGTTCTGGTGTAGTAAGAAAAAACATATCCTTTGAAAATAAAATAAAAACCTGCTGCTGGAAAATGTTCTGGTCCAGATGTTCATCCATTCCTAAACCCCCTCCTCTCTCGCTCTCTCTCTCTCTCTCTCTCTCTCTCTCTCGTTACTGCAGCTTACCGCTGTCCGTCAGGAGAAGAGTCAACGCCTTAAAGAATCTGCAAATAAAGAGTTCACACATAGAAGCCAAATTTTACGAAGAGGTACATGAGCTGGAAAGAAAGTATGCTGCTCTATATCAGCCACTGTTTGACAAGGTGAGTCCCAGCATTGAATAACTCTATATGGATTTGAGTCTACCCAACACCAAGAGGGTGGACCAGAAAGAGGTATGAATTAGTCCTCCTGTGGGTTAGGTAGTTAGAATAATAATAAATACACAATTTAGATTAATGTTAAGGAGGGTGGCACTTCGGAGTGGATAAATTTAATCCGGTCAGTGTTGGACGTAGCTCAGTTTACATAGAAACACACTGAACCTTGGTGAGAATGCTGCATTAAATAAAGCTTTAATTACACAGATTTGGTTCATTTAAGACATACGTCCGAGCTTTGCTTTATTCAAAGATTACCCTTTTTTCTGCTTTTTTTTTATAATGATAATTGAGGCACATAATTTGGCATGTCAGCCTTTCTATACAAAAAAATGAGGAAAAAGTTAATTTCCGGAAACATGACGACTAGGGCTCAAAAGCTCTAACTCATCCACTTACTCTTTCACTGTAGTGTGTTTTGTTTATAACTTTCTCCATGTTGTTGGGCTGCAGAGGAAAAGCATTGTAACTGGTACAGTGGAACCTACAGACGAGGAATGTGAATGGCAGAGCGATCACGAGGATGAAGAGCTAGCAGTGAGTATTCGCACCGTTCGGCATATTTTACACCTGAACCGGCATGACGTGTTCTCATTGTAGAACTGGAGTGGTTTACACCCGAGCAGAGTGTTCATTACTGTATAGTCGATATAATAAACATCCATCCATCCATCTTCTATATATACCGCTTATCCTTCCTTCAGGGTCACGGGGAACCTGAAGCCTATCCCAGGGAGCATGGGGCACAAGGCGGGGTACACCCTGGACAGGGTGCCAGTCCATCGCAGGGCACAATCACATACACACTCACACACCCATTCATACACTACGGATATTTTGGACATGCCTATCAACCTATCATGCATGTTTTTGGACTGGGGGAGGAAACCCCCGCAGCACGGGGAGAACATGCAAACTCCACACACACAGGAGTGTGAGGCGAAACCACTAAGCCACTGTGCTCCTGATATAATTAACATTAACATAACCAGCAAATATACGTTTCGACTGCACATGTTACGACTGTATATCGTTACCAGCCTGGTAGGCATCGAGGAGAAATTAGGAAGCCGGAGGCATGCTTTGAAAATCGCGATGTTGTCCGACAGTTTGTTTTCAACACTCTGTTTACCGGGTTAAATGACATTACAGAAATCAAAACGAAGGCATTCGGTCTGTTTTCATGCTTCAGGTCATTGTCAGCTCTTCCTGCAGTTGACTCTTTCTTTTGTGGGGCAAAAACAAACACAAACAAACTATAAATACGCCTCATTCTTGAACACACACAGGTGTAGGCTCTCATTCATTACCTGCTCGTTCTCTGCGACTTCCCCTATTCACAGCCAGGACTTGACCATGCAGTCATCTTATAAATTCCACTAAGTCTATGATTTGATTTGATTTGACGTTTTCACTCCTACACTCTTTGACAGGAAGACTGTTTTTCTCCACCGTACATGAGCTCACACACACACACACAGCTATGGCTAGTTTTGTTTTGATTGACTGAGGAGAGCGTTAACGCCATCGCACTTAGAGAACACACACAAATTTGCTGTCTAGGATTGGTAAATGGGGGCGCACGGTGGCTTAGTGGTTAGCACATTCGCCTCACACCTCCAGGGTTCGAGTCCCGTCGGGGCCATGTGTGCGGAGTTTGCATGTTCTCCCCGTGCGTCGGGGGCTTCCTCCGGGTACTCCGGTTTCCTCCCCCAGTCCAAACACATGCATGGTAGGTTGATTGGCATGGCTAAAATGTCCCTAGTGAATGAATGTGGGTGTGTATGTGATTGTGTCCTGTGATGGACTGGCACTCTGTCCAGGGTGTACCCCGCCTTGTGCCCGATGCCTCCTGGGATAGGCTCCAGGTTCCCCCTGACCCTGAAAAAGTAAGTGGTTGAAGATGGATGGATGGATGGATGGATTGGTAAATGATGGCTGTGGCATTGTCAGGGTTTAACTTTGTGTCTTCCCAATGAACGTTGGAGCCCTGTGTTCGCATCACATTGTCTGGTGTAAACTGGGCTTTATATCCAACTTCCATTCAGTGCTTTTACTTTTAAAATTGTTAAACTAATCAAAGTGGACCATCAGCATAGCTTTGCATTGTGGTGTCTGATTAATGCTGTCGTAATTGTTCCTCCCAGCCAAACCTGCATCTTTTACATCATCGAGTTAGTCAAATGCGTGCTGATCGAGGACTTGTTGTGGTTTGTTTGTTTATTTGTTTATTTATTTATTTTTATGAGAAGTACAAATGATCGTCAGGATTCAGTCTAGAGGACTTTTCTACCCAAGTCACCACAAAGGGCCTGATGTTTGTGTGGTCGACAGAGTGGCTTGTAATCTTGTAATCAGAGCCTGACTGCTCTTTTCAGGATGAGCTACAGAAGAAAGCCTCCATAGAAGAGAAGAAAGCGGAAGAGGGCGGCGCTGCCGAGGAAAATCCCAAAGGGATTCCTGAGTTCTGGCTCACTATATTCCGCAGTGTGGACATGCTGAGCGATATGCTACAGGTGAACCGGCGAGATTTTACTCCCAATGAAGTAAATGGTGCACTTATATAGCGCTTTTATCCAAAGCGCTTTACACTTGTGTCTCATTCACACACACACACTCGCACATCAATGGTAGCAGAGCTGCCATGCAAGGTGCTAACTTGCCATTGCAAGTAATTCGTTCTTCACGCTCTTTAGGGGAGATTGGACAAAATTAAAAAAAAAATGTATAGTCCAAAATTCCGTAATGGTGTACTGGCTCACAGGTTTGTCATGGAGTTAAGATATTAGGGGTTTAGTATTTGTTTATGGAAAGGAAAGTTTGTGTTTGTGTGTGTGTGTGTGTGTGTGTGTGTGTGTTTTTATATATATATATATATATATATATAATATGAATATATGAATGAGAGCGAGAATGTGGTTTGGTGAGGTTCACATTGTGTTTGTTTGTATGTATGTAAATAACTCCTAGTTCTTTGGGTTTTTAATGTAACCTGTAATGGTTTTCTCCCACCAGGAAGCCGACGAGCCAATCCTTAAACATCTACAAGATATTAAAGTGACGTTTTCTGGACCCGGCGAACCTATGGTAAATAAGGACGACGTTCTATTCATTTTACAGTATGATAGTCTTTTTCAGGCACTAATTAAGTCTGTAACTTTCTACAGAAAGGTTTTCAAAAGATAACTAGCTCCCTTTGATGTCGGCATTAAGTCCAAGGCTGAGTTTAATGCAGGCCGTGAAAACACCGTTTCATATACAGCTGTAATCAAAACGATTCAAGCCCCTGAATAGAATCCCTCACAACAGCACAAGTATGCAAAACGGGTGTAGTCTCAAGCACACCTGATGGGACTAATCAAGGGCTTATTAGTTGCATCAGGTGTGAGGGATTCTGTTCAGGGGGTTGAATCATTAAGTCCTATATACTGCAGAACTCTCGAACAGAAGCTCTGATAACTGGTCTTTGGCATGTTGTTTTTAAATATAAATGATCACCATTGAGGGGCGCACGGTGGCTTAGTGGTTAGCACGTCCGCCTCACACCTCCAGGGTCCGGGGTTCGAGTCCCGCCAGGGCCATGTGTGTGCGGAGTTTGCATGTTCTCCCCGTGTGTCGGGGGTTTCCTCCGGGTACTCCGGTTTCCTCCCCCAGTCCAAACACATGCATGTTAGGCTGATTGGCGTGTCTAAAGTGTCCGTAGTGTATGAATGTGTGTGTGTGTGTGTGTGTGTGTGTGTGTGTGATTGTGCCCTGTGATGGACTGGCACCCTGTCCAGGGTGTACCCCGCCTTGTACCCGATGCCTCCTGGGATAGGCTCCAGGATCCCCGTGACCCTGAAAAGGAGTAAGCGGTTGAAGATGGATGGATGGATGGATGATCAGCATTGACAAATTTGTCGTTGTAAAAGGAATAAAAAGCTTCATGATGTTTTGTTATTGAAAATAATCAACTATGAGATGATCGGAGTAACTCTGATTCATCACGCCATCTTGTTGATTATTTTCCCATAACAGCACAATCCAGAGTGTTGTACTTCTTACATACCCTCCTGTGATAAGACGCTCATGTTGGTCACTTACCGTTATTAGTTTAGTGCATTATAATGTTAATGAGTCAATTCTTCTTGTGTGTTTTTTGTTATTTTTTGTTTGTTTGTTTGTTTTTTCTTCTAGAGTTTCACTTTAGAGTTTCACTTTGAGCCTAACAGCTACTTTAAAAACACTGTCCTCACAAAAGTCTATAAGATGAAGTCGGAACCTGACACGGACGATCCGTTCTCCTTTGAAGGCCCGGAGATCATCGACTGTGAGGGGTGGGTGTAATAGGAGAGCCGTTTAAATACGCTCCAACATAATTTTCTCAGCTTTAATTTGGAAAGAATCTTGAAATCTTTGCCATCCCCCCCCCCC
>JAFFST010054936.1:116039-123739 GCA_022414735.1 Noturus placidus | reverse complement strand
AATTGTACACTTGGTTTGGTCCAGACTCAACGCAGGTTCGGTGATGTATTTGATCAGTTTCCCCATGCTGTGGGAGCTTCTATCACTCAGAAACCACGCGAATTCAAACAGTAACTGTCATCCTAAAACCTATCTTCTACATATATAAAATTTCAGTATCAAATTTTGGAAGTTTGGCTGCGCGGGGGTGGGGGGGGGGGTTTGGGTTAGCGCTTGGACCCCCCCCAATGTCCATAACATGGTTACGCCCTTGCTCGTCACGGATACGCCGTTTCCGTAACAACGCGCTGAAAGCTAAAGCGTAAAGAATTCACAATATTGTGTTACAGAAGTGTCTCAGTAATGTGATATTATTATTTACACACGGCCGGGTTTCACACGTTTGCGTGTTTAAGTTAATATAAACGTAAAACGTGTGAAGATGTGTTTTTGAGTTGCAGTGTTTGTTTGTTTGTTTGTAGATATGAACTGCTAAACCGAGCCAAAGGACAGAGCTGTATGAACACCGGATGCGATAAACAAACTAGTATTAAACTAGTTATTTATATAATTATCTACCGATTGGTTTAGCGCTGACTCATGCTGTCTGTGCTCGAGTGCTTTTTGCAGCTTCCAAGCACACTTCTGTTAACCGTCCTCGTGTTTCTGACGAACGAACGACTGAGAGTGTTTTACAAGGACGTTCTCGGCCCTGTACGACTCTCAGCCGCCGTTTTATTTCACTTCTTCAAGATCGAAAATGAAAATAATTCGGAGTTGAACGCAGCATCCAGAGTCCAGGGTGCATGCAGGTTACTTGGGTAATAACGTTCTAGGTCATTTTCTGCCAAAAAGCATTACACGAAACAATCGAGTATGCAAATAATTCTGCCTTCTTGCTTGTAGTTAAGTAAATGCAAACATTTCATTTTGTTCTCCACTGCCCTCTGCAGGTTGATATTCAGATATTTCGTGCAAGAATTGAGAATAAAGCCGTACAGTTTCTCTTCCAGCTGCAGCGTTATCTGTTACTGCCAGAGATAATTACAGATAATTACTTTAATTAGATGTTTAATCTGTGCAACTAAGGCTTTGTTGACTCTTCAGTGAACAAACAGAAACTCTACCAGAGATACTGATTGTAAAAAAACAAAACAGTGGTTGTATACCACTGGGGGGCGGCTGTGTCTCAGTCGGTAGAGCGGGTTGTCCACTAATCCACTAATCGTAGGGTTGGTGGTTGGAATCCCGGCCCGGGTGATCCCATGCCGAAGTGTCCTTGGGCAAGACACTGAACCCTAAGTTGCCCCCGATGGCAAGCTAGCACCTTGCATGCAGCTCTGCTCCCATTGGTGTGTGAGTGTGTCTCATTTGTAAGTCGCTTTGGATAAAAGCGTCTGCTAAATGAATAAATATAAATGTATACTACTTATAATAATAATATTATTAAAATGTTTCTCCTGACTTATCTATTTTTGAAATTTGAAAAACGAGTAAATACGCCACACTGGTCTGTAACATTTTAAAATAAATAAATAAATAAACTTAAACACTACGAATGATCCGTAGGATATTTGTAAGAACGCAAACACTTTTCAGATTAAATCTGTGAAAATTAGTGGCTGATATTTTGACGCTGTATCTGAATTGTTTAATCTCACTTCTTCCTTCCAAACTGGTTTTAGTGAATTTAATGTTTACCCCCCCCCCCTTTCTCCGTGTTTAGAGCGGAGAAGCCCAACAACCTGCAGAATGCAAACAGCAGTAACAGACTAGCGCCACCTACAGCGAGTCGGGTTCCTGCTCGGCGCCGCCTGATCTCTGCAGAACCGTCATCCTAACCAAACAGCAAACAAACAACAGAATAACATTGTGCATGATTTTATTATTATTTTTTCTCCAGAAAAATCTCTTACCAAAAACCGGTAGAATAAAACAATGAAGTTCTGTTCATAAACTGTGGGTTATTGTGTTCTGAGCTAACTGCCGATTGGTTTATGTTCTAAAATTGTTTGTTTTAATCCAAACACACATTCCGGAGGCCCTCGTATTTGGAACGTTGGAATGACATTAATTCCAAAGTTAATTTATTGAACCTTTTTGACTTGATAGTTTACTCAGGGTTTTTTATGCTGAGAATACGTGCACACGCGCCATCGTGAAAACGATGAGAAGAAACGGATCCCACTTCGTTCTGCTTTCTTTGTTTTTCCGGTTTCGTTTTATTGGTCTTAACATCTTACTGCTAGTGTTGCTTCAGAAACACTTTAAATCTATTTAAATTTATTCTGAAGTTATTTATGTAAACGCTGTTTTTTTTTTTTTAAACTGGTGTTAAACTATACGTATTGTTCCTGTAAGCCCCCCCAAGTGGATTTCAGAGCGTGGAAGGGCGTCGTCTCTTCACCCTGTATTTCCTGTGACCTTTAACTACAATGTTGTTGCTTTACTGCCCCGAGCGCTTACTAAAAAATTAAATATCAAAATGACCAAGAGATCTGTTTTCTTTATTCATTGCTATAAAAATGACAGGGTGGTGACTTTGGCTTGTGCTGATTCTGATCTGTACTGTACTGCTGAAGGTGGATAAACAGATGATAACCAGCAGAGGGCAGCATAATAGGACACAGGAAGACGTGCAGGTCAAGTCTAAAAGGAAAAGTGGGTTATCTACAGGAACTAGGAATAAATTTTGTTTATAAATATCTGTGTAAATACATTTTATACGTGTGTGTGTGTGTGTGTGCACACCCAGTCGACGAGAGACCAGAGAATACACAACCTGAACATTACAGATAAAACAGAACCCATACTCCCATCACAAAGAGAACCCAGAACACGTACACCATCACAAAGAGACCAGAACCCATACTCCCATCACAAAGAGACCAGAACCCATACTCCCATCACAAAGAGACCAGAACCCATACTCCCATCACAAAGAGACCAGAACCCATACTCCCATCATAAAGAGACCAGAACCCATACTCCCATCACAAAGAGAACCGAGAACACATACACCGTCACAAAGAGACCAGAACCCGTACTCCCATCACAAAGAGACCAGAACCCATACTCCCATCACAGAGAGACCAGAACCCATACTCCCATCACAGAGAGACCAGCACTTAGACGGAGAGAAACGAAAACAAGCTGCCGCCCAAGAAACCAGAACCCAAACTGTCAGAGAGACACCAGAACCCACTCCAGACACAGAGGTGAGAAATGGGAATACACTGTCACAGATAGACCAGAACACACCACTACAGAGATGAATTTTGAGCAAGAGAGTCACATGATCTACGAATCTACAAAACCCTTAAACCACAAGTTGCATGAAAATGCTGCAGTGCGATGTTATGATTTCTACTTAATAACTTCATATTATTATTATTACGCTACACTTTTCAGGTTGTCATCATTTTGTCTTCTTATTTAAACCTTTATTATACCAATAATGTGGCATTCTATCTGTGTAAGTGTTACGTCAAAATAACAATACTGTAACTTGAAATAATGAAATAATAAATGACAAAATAGGCCAAAAAAAAAAAGAGTTTTTTTTTCACAACTTGCAGTTTCAGGGCTTCGACAGGAATCAGAGTCGACACAATTCACTATTACCAATCATAATAACTCTTACATTTACATTTATTCATTTAGCAGACGCTTTTATCCAAAGCGACTTACAAATGAGACACTCACACACCAATGGTAGCAGAGCTGCATGCAAGGTGCTAGCTTGCCATCGCGCGCAACTTAGGGTTCAGTGTCTTGCACTTCGGCATGGGATCACCCGGGCCGGGATTCCAACCACCAACCCTACGATTAGTGGATTAGTGGACAACCCGCTCTACCCACTGAGCCACAGCCGCCCCCTCTTCTACTCATAGGCCAAAAACTGGTGTCCATCTCACCATGTTCCAGCAGTTCTACCCGAGTTCTTATGATGAGGCTTGATTAATACAAACCCTCATCTATTTTCTTTCTCTCTCATTCAAGCTTGGCAATTAACCAAGATAAGTGGAAATTGGAAGAGACGTCCGTCACGATTTCTCTATGACCATTCAAATGACTCATCATGGACCTCATCAATCATCTCACAGTATAACTGGGATTTCAAATCCAGTGTGAAGTTGATTAGACAGAGAGTTGGAGCTATTTTATCGAGTGCACGGTACAAAATGAGTGACGCACTGACTGATACAGTTACTTTCAGCCTTCTCTTAAGATATCCTTTCAGTTATAAATTAGAATCTGATGATTCAGATCTTATTACAGCTGGACTGTATATATATATACACCCTGTCCAGGGTGTACCCCGCCTTGTGCCCGATGCCCCCTGGGATAGGCTCCAGGTTCCCCGTGACCCTGAAAAGGAGTAAGCGGTAGAAGATGGATGGGTGGATATATTTATATAAAATATAAATATATTCATATATAATATGTGTGTATATATATAAATAGCTGTATCCTTGTGTGTCGTGCCAGTGGGAGGGTCTGGACCCTTATGATGGGTGTGGCTGAGAGAATTGAACATTCCCAACGCCTGGGCTTTTGTGGTCATGAGATGTCTGTTAAAAGCACATCTTCTCGAATGATTGAGTTGGTAATGTGAAATAAATGTGAAGAAATGATTGAGAAATTGTTATTCACACATATCGTATCGTGTCTCGTTTTAGGAGTGATGTCCATTTTACGTGCGCTTCAGAGATTGTTGCCAAATGTGCATTGTTGTATGACATCACAGGATTTCTTTCATTTCCAAGATCTGTATTTCTTTAACAGTAAAAGAAATGAAGTGCACTCTCAATCCTGTCTTCAACGACCTTGAGCCAGACCACACCCACATCCACACTGCCTCTGTCATTAATCTCCAGTCATTATATGTCTATAAGCATGTTTACTGTATCTGAGAAATTGTAAACACCCCCTCCCTAAATAACTGCATAACTCCATGTCTTCCTTTCCCACCTCCCAGTTCTGGGCTTGCTGCCAATCTGCACCCGGCTGGCATTGCAGCTTGCACCACAGCCAGTCAGAGACGCCCTCTCCGCCCATGTGTCACTCAAACCTAAGCCTCAGTAACCATGGAGATCCAACCCGCCATGCCAAGTGTTCATTCAGCGTCCTCCCAGTGGCCCAGAGCTGGGTGGGTAAGCGGGCAGGACAGCTGCAGGCACGGCGCTTCCTTGCAGAGTCACAGCTGAAAACTAGGAATCTCGTTTTTTTTTTTTTTTTTTTAATTATTATTAAATAATGCTGAATTTGGACCTTGTCATGTACAGAGATAACACATCTGTAATTTACATTAAGATATGGAGAAATAATTGAGTCATAATTAAGCATTTCCAATACATCTCCATCAGAGGGCGTTGTTTCACCATAGAGTTCATATATTTTCTTTTTTTTACCGTGCACCGTGCACATGTTCACGCCTAGAACCAATTTAGCATAACTATTTCCGCTACCTGAATGTTTCTGGGTGGTGAGAGGAATCCAGAGAATCCAAAGAAACGAGGAAACCCAAGCGAATATTGGGAAAATTTGCAAAACTCCACACAGATAGTAGCCCAAGCTAAAGATCAAACATGTGAATATGGATATGTGAGTAGGCAACACCACTAACTACCCCATCCAGCCAGCAGCCTATTCTGACTCAGATAGGTTAGTTATGATCACCTAATTAATCTAGACAAATCGAATTTCTAGATTTAATTACAGGGTAGCAGAACTTTAATGTCAAATTTGGCTGTGGCGGTGGCTCAGTGGGTAGAGCGGGTTGTCCACTAATCGTAGGGTTGGTGGTTGGAATCCCGGCCCGGGTGATCCCATGCCGAAGTGTCCTTGGGCAAGACACTGAACCCTAAGTTGCCCCCGATGGCAAGCTAGCACCTTGCATGCAGCTCTGCTACCATTGGTGTGTGAGTGTGTCTCATTTGTAAGTCGCTTTGGATAAAAGCGTCTGATAAATGTAAATGTAAACATACGGGCGAAATCTGACACAAATCTAATTATAGTCACATTTCTGGACAAGCGACGTCTTAAGTTGTATTTTCATTTCACGTTGAATTTCTTTTCTTTTTGTTGAGTCTTCTTTATGCCAGAGATTTGAAACAAGCTCATTAAAAAAGCAGCAAATTGACTATAGATGCATGGCTGTCCATTCCTGGGCTTTTCCATTGGAGTCATTGGCCTACTTTTGGTTTGTTCTGGTCCATCTTAAACTGATCTTTAAAATTGGGCTTTTTTCTCTACTCGTCTTTTATACGTCTTCAAAACGACACGTTAAAAACTTTCAGTCTGCTCCTATTATTATCAGCAAAGAAAACAGCCTGTCTTCCCTCAATCCCTGAAAGGACATCTCGTACACATTTACATTTATTCATTTAGCAGACGCTTTTATCCAAAGTGACTTACAAATGAGAGCACACTCACACACCAATGGTAGCAGAGCTGCATGCAAGGTGCTAGCTTGCCATCGGGGGCAACTTAGGGTTCAGTGTCTTGCCCAAGGACACTTCGGCATGGGATCACCCGGGCCGGGATTCGAACCACCAACCCTACGATTAGTGGATTAGTGGACAACCCGCTCTACCGACTGAGCCACAGCCGCCCGTCAAAAATAACGGCGTAACTCACCAGAAAAGGTGTTAGTTAGTGTGCCATCCGGTTCTCGGCACCAAGTTCTCCGAAATTCTGAAAAAATGAGTACACAGGAACCCGGTGTTGGTCTTCAGACGCTGATGTTTATTGCGTACTTTAAGACTCTTCTGATTAGCTTTTCTACAATAGAAGCATAACTACAGAAGGTTTTCAATAGCTCACTCTCAATCTGGAGAGACATATGTACAGAGAAAGAGCGATCCGAGATGGGTAGATATTAGATACTGAAACACAAAGAAATGAGAAATATGGCATTCATTCAGGATATTTAACATAGAGAGTCAGGGATGAACATAAAACTTTATCAAATGGTCATGAAGTCAGAAGAAGATCATAAAAGCTAGCAATTAAAGGCAAATACTCCCTTCACGTTCATGTCGTTTAATAATGTTTGTGCTCGTTCTGTATATAAAACCTTGACATTTTGTCACTATTATCTGAACCAAACGTGTTCAGAACACAGACCGGATGTTAGCCATCATCTATGCTGAAATCTCCCATATTGCTAGCTGGCTAACCAGTGAATTATTACCCCCTCCTTACAACCATACTACACCTATTAGCACCTATAACAAATGAAAGTCTGACAAATACTTTGCAATAGAGACACTCGGTCTAAAAAATATGAAGATTTGAGAAAATTCCGCTTTACCCTGCTGTGTGAACAAAGCCTGCTGGTTATATAATGTATGAGCGCTATGCTTTGATCTCTGTCTCCTCAGGCTCTGTTTGACCCCTACAGCTTTTTTCTTCTTCTCAGGGTTTGTGTGTGGAAGATGGCCAACATGTGGGTCAGGGTCAGTGTGTGTCTAAGACCCCCTGAAATGGGCCCCCTAAGTGCACAGCACTGTCTGGCCATTCATGTATATGAAGCAGTCGGTCAGAGGGTGTGTGTGTGTGTGTGTGTGTGAGAGAGAGAGAGAGAGAGAGAGAGAGAGAGAGAGAGATCCCATCTGTGGGCCTCAGCAGCTCCCCATCTCTCTGCCTGGAGAAACACATCCTTTGATAAAGGCAGAGAATGGCGGATGGTGGGCTGGATGGAGGGGGGTCACTTT
>JAFFST010054936.1:103539-111039 GCA_022414735.1 Noturus placidus | reverse complement strand
AAGAAAAGAAGGTATTGTCGGAGAAATACAGATTAGGAATCCCATTTGCATGACAAAGAGTTGGGTTAAGATCTGTCCTCTGTTCTCCTCTCACCTTTTACCCGTCAAGCACGAAACACTGCTGGCGAAGCACTTCTGAATAACTTTAGCAATATAGTTATTAGTTTCTGTTTTTCTCATAACGCCTTACATTACAAGTTGTTAATAGTTAATAGTTAAGTCATCGTTGACACATAGTTAATCTAACATTTAGACTTGTTTACTACAAGTAATAGCAGTGAATCTAGGGCTGTAACTATCAATTACATTTACATTTACATTTATTCATTTAGCAGACACTTTTATCCAAAGCGACTTACAAATGAGACACACTCACACACCAATGGTAGCAGAGCTGCATGCAAGGTGCTAGCTTGCCATCGGGGGCAACTTAGGGTTCAGTGTCTTGCCCAAGGACACTTCGGCATGGGATCACCCGGGCCGGGATTCCAACCACCAACCCTACGATTAGTGGATTAGTGGACAACCCGCTCTACCCACTGACCCACAGCCGCCCACATCAATTATTATTGTTATTATTATTTCTGCCGAATGTTGTTAAATATTCAAATATTCATTAAGGACAAGAAAAGAAAAGAAAACCATCAGTAGAGTGCAAATCATATGTCACCCCATTACATCGAAATAAAGAGCTTAAAACTTCAAACATTTACTTTATCAACTTTTATCAAATATGAATACTTTTACGTGTATGCTTTCCTTATAGTCAAATCTTTCTACCAACAACGTCATACAATTTGTAACAAAAATGACCCATGGTAGGTTCAAAACAAGGCAGAACAAAATGATAACACAATGGACTAAACTCATCGAGACGTTTGTGGCATTTTCTGGCTTTTGATCATTAATGGATGAATTAGGATGTAGTAGATTGTTGGCAGTTAGAATTTAAATATGTATTTATTTATTTTTTGCTGTGGAAAAAGGCTCAGAAATCTTTGATACTATGTTGTGGAGGAATTTTAGACTCTTAAATGGCCCCATCATTAATTTACAGACTTTGGTTAAATAAGAAAGTGATATTGCTCTTTCGCTGTTCTGTCTAACTTGAGGAGGTGATGGCAGTTATTGAGAAAATTCCCTCCATACAATGTGGAAGAGATCTCCAACTTATTGTGTAAGGTTATCTCTGACTGCTGAAGCTGTGAGAGGTGTAAGTACCTTACCTTGGTAGAAAGATACACCTTAGCTTAGAAGGAAATTCGAGTGCCAGAATTTGTACACACAGAAAACCATAAAAGCTAAAAAAAAAAAAAAAAAATCCAACTTGTTGCAAGTACAACTGAAAAAAAAAAAGTTTAAAAATACTGTATAAAAAGGTTTTTTGTTTTTTTACAGTTGAAAAAATTATTCGCAATTTTCTTTAGTTTGAAAATTTTTGCGAAAACTCACAACTACATCTTGAGGAGCGGCTGTGTCTCAGTCTGTAGAGCGGGTTGTCCACTAATCCACTAATCGTAGGGTTGGTGGTTGGAATCCCGGCCCGGGTGATCCCATGCCGAAGTGTCTTTGGGCAAGACACTGAACCCTAAGTTGCCCCCGATGGCAAGCTAGCACCTTGCATGCAGCTCTGCTCCCATTGGTGTGTGAGTGTGTCTCATTTGTAAGTCGCTTGTAAATGTAAAAATGTAAAAATGATATTTCTGTAAAGCTGCTTTGAGACAATGTACCATTGTAAAAAGCGCTATACAAATTGATAAATTATTATCCAGCATAAAGCGAAGAGTCGTTTTTTTTTATTCTTCATATACTTAAGTACTGAAATCGGCAACAATTACATCTTTGTGTTTAGAAAAAAATCAAATTAGAGAAAATTCAGTGTGTGATTAAGGAGGTATGGACGTCTAAAGTGTCCGTAGTGTATGAATGTGGGTATGAATGAGAGTGTGTATGTGATTGTGTCCTGTGATGGACTGGCACTCTGTCCAGGGTGTACCCCGCCTTGTGCCCGATGCTCCCTGGGATAGGCTCCAGGTTCCCCCGTGACCCTGAAAAGGAGTAAGCGGTTGAAGATGGATGGATGGATGGATGGATGGACCATCATAGTAAACGTGAATGAATTTTGGTTTTTGTATCAAAAACAGTAACATTTATAACCAAGAGCTCAAAAGACCTTAACCGGTACTATTACTCCTAGGGTTTTTTTTTCTGCAATGCTAAACTCATCATAAGAATTATGCTTAAAACTGTATTCAGTTGCATTCATGTCTTTTAAGCCATGTTTCTGCTAAACCGAGAAAATCATGACATTTTCACAATACACAATATGCAAATCAGTATTATTGTCTTGATAACAAAGTGCGAACAAACCAGCAGAGCTATAGAAGGAAAAAGCTATATGTTCAGGGAGAATTTTATTTAACATGTAAAACAGAATCGATATTTTTGAATTAATATTGATTCTGTATTGATATATTTTGTTGTACTCTGAAAAGCGTATGAGAATCAATAAACAATATATCCGAACATGTAAAACAGATACCCGATTTACCGTGGACAGAGAAGGGAGAGAAGATATAACGATTGGTATAGAAATAGAATTGAATGTTCTATCAGTTACTTGGTACAATGAGTAACAATGAAGCGTCGAAAATAATATTGCTATCATATCATATCATATCATATCATATGTCATACGCAAGGTACTGACTAGGCTTGTTAACCTGGTTTGAATAGGAAAATGATTCTGAGTAGTCATCCACAACAGAGATAACAGTATGACTGTTGCCAAATCTATCTATTATCTGCACATTTAAATTTTATTGGCGCCACAACGTGTTAAAAAGTCAGAACACACTGTCTGGCAGTGAGGTGACGGAAGAACTATAACGGCGGTAGTAGAAGTGCCGATAATTTGAATTATTTTATCATCAACGTAATTTCATTCAATGAGTAGGAAGAACTTAATGTAATTAATTTAATTAGTAGGAAGTAATCTGTAGCTACATTTTAGAGTAATGCTGTACTGTAAACAAGCACTACCAAGATTTCTGACAATCCAACAACAAATTACTCACTACTGATACCACAACTACACTGTCAATGAAACGTTTTTGAACACCCCGCATTTACATTTTTTGTTAAAGCAGTTTTTTTGCTAATTATATGCAGTTTTTACTGGTTCACTGGACAAAAATCAACACATCCATCCATCCATCTTCAACCGCTTACTCCTTTTCAGGGTCACGGGGGAACCTGGAGCCTATCCCAGGAGGCATCGGGCACAAGGCGGGGTACACCCTGGACAGGGTGCCAGTCCAAAATCAACACATATTTAACTTATTTAAAATTAATTTTTCCCAAATGAAACAAAATATAACAATGTTATTATTTTCAACTGAGAAAAGCTAAAAACAAACAAACAAAAAAAAAAACCTAACAGGTTGACACATTTAAAAAAATTTTGATCCAAGGTTTAATTTTTGTTATTTACAAATTAAGAGATAGAAATTGAGTATTTAAATATTATATGCATACTTTTGCAATTTATATAGCAAATATAGCATGTAAAATGGAAAAACACCAGGATTCCTTAGTAGTTAATGCTAAGTAGTACCATGGTAGTGGTAAGTGTAAACTGCTTCACAAAATAAATGCATATCTGACACACAAATAAGTTTTACATGTCACAAATAACACTGTTATACAACAAGTACCAGTGCCGGAGCTGGGACTTGTAATTTTTAACAGTTTATCGTTACATTAAATGTTGTAGAACTCTGCGAGACATGTTAGTTAAAGCTGCTATGAACAGGAATTCCCTCACCAACCTCTCTTTTTTAGTTTCTTTGTTGAACTTGACTATGCAGCTTGTCATGTAATCAAGAAACCAGAAAGTGTCATGAAGACACTTCGACCATATCGGGAAAATTACTACATGTTACAAACCGCTGACACTGGAGACTCCTTCCATAAATGTTAAATCTCCTATCACCTCCTACCTATTCAGCACACTGATTTACATTTATTCATTTAGCAGACGCTTTTATCCAAAACGACTTACAAATGAGACACACTCACACACCAATGGTAGCAGAGCTGCATGCAAGGTGCTAGCTTGCCATCGGGGGCAACTTAGGGTTCAGTGTCTTGCCCAAGGACACTTCGGCATGGGATCACCCGGGCCGGGATTCGAACCACCAACCCTACGATTAGTGGATTAGTGGACAACCCGCTCTACCCACTGAGCCACAGCAGCCTCATTATTGATGATAATATACTTCCAGCCATCTATTTTCCATACCGCTTATCCTACACAGGGTCGCGGGGAGCCTGGAGCCTATCCCAGGACGCTCGGGGCATAAGGCGAGGGACACCATGGACAGGGTGCCAACCCTTCTCAGGGCACAACCACGGACAATTTGGAAATGCTAATCCGCTACAAGGCATGTGTTTGGACTGGGTGAAGAAACTGAAGTACCTGGATGAAACCCATAAAGCAAAGGATTTGCGCCCCAACCTCGGAGGTGCGAGGCAAACGTGCTAACCACTAAGCCGTTATGCGTTAGCCTTACAATAGCTTATGTGGAGCTATAAGTCCCTGTGAATGAGCTGTTACTATAGAAATGATAACATGTTACAATGATCTCACTAATATAAAAGCATTTATGTTAAAACCAGAACTACTGTCAGAGCTGTGCTGTTACAGAACATTAATATGCACCTTCTGATTGAGAATTCATCCGCGCTGCTATATTAACAGCTTTTTTTTTTTTTTAATTGTTCAACTTCTAACTGAAAGTAAATGGTAATTGATAATGTTGAGTCTGTATAAGTCATATTTCTTCACATTCACTCCTATGTGCTTCCGATTTGCAAGAATTTCCTACATGCAGTATTTAGCCATTGCAATTGCAGCAGTACGTTTATCATTGCTAGCAGTAGCATCAGTATAAATGATTTAGTATTCACTATTGAACTGCAGGTTTCTTATCCGAGGTCATCACTGGACGTACACATTGTTCTTATTGATATAGTTCTCTGCCTGTCCTAGATTTCAGTTAGTTATATTTCAGATTAGGAAAGAAAAAAGGTCATGAAGCTGATCGCCGCTGTGTCATTGAGATCTGGAAGTAAACAGAATCTGTGTCAGATGTGAAGCCAGACACAGCACACTTCATAGTGTAGTACACGATGCAGCTCATTAAATTAAGATTGGGGTTAAATCTGGTAGGAACGTAGTGAAGATCACTTTCTTTCGTTTCCCTGGTCCTGAAAAGACAACATTATGTTTACCTTCCTATAGTGATTGAGAAACAGGAAGATAAAGAAAAAGCATGCTAGCAGTTAGTTAGCCAAGGCAAAGTCCAGTGGTTTTAACCATTTTACCTGGCTGACCAAAAACTTTAGCACAGATAGATGAGGTCAGGTGTAGCTAAACAAACCTTAATGAGAATTTTAATGAACAATGAACATTAATGACCCTTTTTAAATACAGCCAAGTGCACATAAACCTGTGGGTTTTAGGCTTTGAAACGCCTTTTAGTTAGACTTGGGCTGGAGGATATGATGATATAATATCGATATCGTGATAAATGATGTCATAATAGTGCACAATAGCCACAAAATCTCATAATATCTATTTGACTAATTTTTAATAATTGCAAATGGATGGCAAGAGCAGATTTGATGTTAAAATGTTGTAGTTAAACCTCAAAATGTTTTTAAATTTAAAATTGTTTACGGATTTGAAAAAAAAAAAATTTCAGTGCTAATTTAAAACAAAAAGAAAGGGGGAAGGACGCAGGACGTGACACATGCATTTGTCACTTGTGCACTTTGAGCAGATTTCATCTAGGATGAACTTTGACCTGTGAATTTCTTAGCCTTGATTTTGTGAGTCAATAGAAAACAAGTAGGCAGGATTGTGGTCGCTGTTGGTCTGTAAACAATGATAATGATATTGGTGTCAATAGTCAGCATAGTTGCTACAAGGTTCCATCTAGCACCCTAAAGTGTTCTTTGGTTTATCCTCTGGGGAAACCTTCACGAGTACATTAGAGGTTTCTAAGAAGAACCATTTCAGAAAAGCTTCCTAATATAACCTCTTTAGAACGTTTCCCATGTAGAACATCAATAATGTGATAACATTTGACAAAGAACGTTAAACTAGACTTTTATATGAGTCTATTGATCTTTGATTTGTCTCTTAGTGGAAACACTTAAAGGTTCTATGTAGAACTTTACAACAGTCAGGTTTCCGGAGAGAACCATTTTTGAAAGCTTATAGCCCTTAAACTCCAACTCCAAAGAACCTTCAAGGAACCTATTTCTTGCTACTCATGTGGATTCCAGCTGCCATGAGTTCTATAGATTGCCGATAGCCAACATGAATGACAGTTTTTTATTTTGAAGAACATTTAAAGGTCCACTTGGACCATCAAAGAGCTGTATATTTCAGAGGGTTCTTCAAACAGAAATGGTTCGAACTGCATCCATTATCCATTCAAAGGAACTCTTTTGAGGAGTGAGAGCGCATATATTTACCCTTTAATTTTTAGCCTATGCCTGAGGTTCTGCTTTACTCAGCATGTTCTCAAAATGCTGTTAATGGATTATTTATAAATCTAATTGCATCTTTCATGAGCAGTGAGCTGGTTTGTAAATGTTGTGTGCATGCTAATTCGATCAGCCGTGTCTTTTGGGAACATTACCTCTGTCTGAATTGGTTAATGTCAGGAATCTAAAATAAGCATGCAGTCTGCATCTGAATTCAATAAATTTGATGCTATTTCATGTAGTGTGTTATGTTTAAGGCAGTCAGATGGCTCGTTATTACGGACAATATGCATAGTTTGATGCTTGACTTTGATGTAAAATTGAATTAAAATTCATCGCTGTAGAATTCTCCAATCATATGTGGAGTTATTTTCTATAACAGCAGCTCTGACAGTAGTTCCAGCTGTAACATAAATCACAAGTTTATATTAATGTGCTTGTTCTAATCTTTTATTGTTTCTATAGTAACATCTATTCTAGACGCACCACATCTAAGGCTAGTAATTTGTAAGTGTTGACTTGTTGAAGTTTTCAAAACTAAACTGAGTAACATAGTTAAGTGGCGGCTTGTGGCTCAGTCGGTAGAGCGGGTTGTCCATTAATCCACTAATCATAGGGTTGTTCAGGTGTCCATGCTGAAGTGTCCTTATACAGTGGTGTGAAAAAGTGTTTGCCCCCTTCCTCATTTCCTGTTCCTTTGCATGTTTGTCACACTTAAGTGTTTCGGAACATCAAACCAATTTAAACAATAGTCAAGGACAACACAAGTAAACACAAAATGCAATTTGTAAATGAAGGTGTTTATTATTAAAGGTGAAAAAAAATCCAAACCATCATGGCCCTGTGTGAAAAAGTGATTGCCCCCCTAAACCTAATAACTGGTTGGGCCACCCTTAGCAGCAACAACTGCAACCAAGCGTTTGCGATAACGTGCAATGAGGC
>JAFFST010054936.1:47935-51997 GCA_022414735.1 Noturus placidus | reverse complement strand
ATATATATATATATATATATATATATATATATATATATATATATATATATAAATAAAATCAGCTAAAAGCTCAATATTACTTCGGGGTGCCAAGATGATTACCAACCAACCATTCTAACTGGGTCCAGAACCAGGTTCTGATGTCTTAGCTCTTATTAGCTACAGTTGAGTGCAATCGTTTGGGTCTCCGTAGCTTTCCGGTAAAACACAGCTCTGTTTGCAGATTTTCCCGGAGTTCTATCTTCTTTTAATGGCGCTTTAGCGTTGAAAATCTTTTACATGCTCAAGAGTTTGCATCCCAATGAATTTATTTATATGTTTATTTCTATGTTTCGCACTTTGTTTCGCCCTCTAAATTCCCACCTTATTGTGCAGTTCTTCGTCTTGAAACACGTTACTGAGTAACCGCTAGGATTTATTCAGTGACTATATGAAATGTTAGTAATTAAAAGAGGGAGGAATGTATGTCAGGGCCTTCAGAGAAGTTCTAAGTGTCTTATTAAGTCTTATACCATAGTGCTGTGGAATTCTCGGTTGTGATTGGTCAGAAGGTGTTGATTCATTTTCTCCAACCGCTCATTCACAGGAACATGTACCACGTAATCTAGGACTATTAAAAATCAGATTGAAAATGTGTTGATATTCAAGAAAGAAAAGCATGTAATCGTTGAGATGGTGAAGATTTCTGTTAGGTCATGTGTTCGTTTATAAAACATTTATGGAAGGAGTCTCCAGCGTTAGCGCAGAGTGACTGTAACAGAGTGTTCTGAGTCAGGAAACTTCAAAACTTAGGAGTTTATTTACGCTTTTGTGGTTTCTCTGAAACATGACGTGTTGAGAGTGACAAGAGTGAGAGAGAGTGAGACAGAGAGAGTGAGTGAGAGAGAGAGAGAGAGAGTGAGACAGAGAAAAAGAGAGTGAGACAGAGAAAGAGAGGCTGGTGAGAGAGAGACAGAGAGAGAGAGTGAGACCGAGAGAGAGAGAGAGAGGCTGGTGAGAGAGAGAGACAGAGAGAGAGAGTGAGACAGAGAAAGAGAGTGAGAGAGAGAGAGAGAGAGAGTGAGAGAGAGAGAGATGAGACAGACAGAGAGAGAGAGAGGCTGGTGAGAGAGAGACAGAGAAAGAGAGAGTGTGAGAGAGAGAGTGAGACAGACAGAGAGAGAGAGGCTGGTGAGATAGAGACAGAGAGAGAGAGTGAGACAGAGAAAGAGAGAGTGAGACAGAGAGAGAGAAAGTGAGACAGAGAGAGAGAGAGAGTGAGACAGACAGAGAAAGAGACAGAGAGAGAGAGAGAGAGGCTGATGAGAGAGCGACTGTTTAGGATTCGTGGCTGTTCCACAACATAAAATGCTGCTATAACTGGCTGAAAGTTCAGCGTGTCATTGTTGAATAAATAATAAATAATGATTGTTGGCACGTTGCTGTGATCGAAGCGTAATAAAACATTTCGATTGTGCTGTTACGGGAAAATAATCCAATTTCTCTGTCATGATTTCGAACGACTGTAAAAACTGACCCAATGAAACGTCTTGGTTCCTTCCTATCGAAGTAAGGGTGCGCAAACTTTTGCACTCAACTGTATATTTCCACCTAAATGTTGTTTTTTTTGTTTGTCTTTTTGAAATTTTTCCAGAAAAAACTGGAATTGTGTGTTTTCCCGTGAGGTATTGTTCTATAGATATCGTGTAACGCGTGAAACAAGCGGACGCCCAACATGTGACGCACGTAGATTTGCTATACGCCAAAACTGATGAGCTCAGAGTTCACATCAAAGACAACAATGTCATGTAAACGTCCAGTCATGATCTCTCAGACCTTCTCAGAAGGATTATCTTGGTGCTACAGCTTAGAAATGGTGCTCAGTTCGGTGTTTAATCCAGTCCTGTCTGTATTCTCCCATCACTCAGGTTTGTCTTAGAAGAAATCAAGCCGTTCTCATCACCAGAAAATTCGGCCTTGGATCATTTTAATGTTTTTTTTATTATTATTATTATTATTATTATTTCCTCCTCTGGATACAGTGACCTGTGTGTAATTATTCTACATGTATTCCTCACAGATTAAGGGAAAAGCCTTTTAATTAAATGTTTAAATGAAGCCAACGCTAGGTTTAATATGTGTCTTAATGAACTGTGTGCTTAATTCCATCCATCCATCCATCCATCTTCAACCGCTTACTCCTTTTCAGGGTCACGGGGAACCTGGAGTCTATCCCAGGGAGCATCGGGCACAAGGCGGGGTACACCCTGGACAGAGTGCCAGTCCATCACAGGGCACAATCACATACACACTCACACACACATTCATACACTACGGACACTTTAGACACGCCCATCAGACTACCAATCAGCCAGTCAGCCTATGCATGTCTTTGGATTGGGGGAGGAAACCGGAGTCCCCGGAGGGAACCCCCGAGAACATGCAAACTCCGCACACACATGGCCCTGGCGGGACTCGAACCCCGGACCCTGGAGGTGTGAGGTGGACGTGCTAACCACTAACCACTAAGCCACCGTGCGCCAACAACAACAACAACAACAACAACAACAACAAAAAAGCCGCGCCTGCTAGTTTTTAGTCTTAATGCGTGTCTGGGAAATCAACTTGTTGCGTCTGTTCCATCTCGACACCGCCCAGATGTAGTGTTTATAACAACGTTGGCGAATTGTGAGTGTTTTACGACGTGCTCAGAGGATAGAGATCTGTAAATAAATGGCATGGGCTAATCGTGAGTTCTCATTAGGTCTGGAAAACGTCATGGGCTAATTGTTAGGTACTGGAAAACTGTTTTTAAGTTAATCATCATTAGATTTAATCTCATGATCGCTCAACTGAAATGTGGATACACGGCTTCAGGCTGTAAACATGAGCTTGAGAAAACCCGGCCAAGCTCGAGAATTATTGGCACTGTTGGTAAAGATGGAGAAAAGGCTTATGAAAAAACGTGCTTGTGTTTATTTATTATTTATATTTATTCATTTAACAGACGCTTTTATCCAAAGCGACTTACAAATGAGACACACTCACACACCAATGGTAGCAGAGCTGCATGCAAGGTGCTAGCTTGCCATCGGGGGCAACTTAGGGTTCAGTGTCTTGCCCAAGGACACTTCGGCATGGGATCACCCGGGCCGGGATTCCAACCACCAACCCTACGATTAGTGGATTAGTGGACAACCCGCTCTACCAACTGAGCCACAGTCTCACGGTAAAATAATTCAACCTTTAATTGAAGAAGGTTTCATCTTAAATCCCGCCCAGCCATAAAATTAAACCCACGTCCTAATATTGTGTACGTCCCCCTAGTGCTGCCACAAGACCTCTGAAGGTGTGCTGTGGTATCTGGCACCGAGACGTTAGCAGCAGAGCTTTTAAGTCCTATCTATGGATAGGACTAGTTTGTCCAGAACGTCCCACGGGGTGCTCGAGCGGATTGAGATCTGCACCTTGAGCTCTTTGTCATGTTCCTCAAACCGTTCCTGTGCAGTTTTTGCAGGAGCGTCATCCTGCTGAACGAGCCCACTGTGATTTGTCATGAAGGCGTGTTCTTGGTCTATAACAATGTTTAGCTACAATGAAAGGATGAAGGTTTCCCAGCAGAACATTGCCCGCAGCATCACTGTTCCCATAGTGCATCCTGGTCCCATCTCTTCTCCAGGTAAGCGACGCACATGACCGTCCACATGATGTGAGGATTCATCAAACCAGGCCACCTTCTATCATGCTAAATTTATATGCTAACGGAACCTTTTTATTATTATTTTTTAAAGAATACATAATGTGATCCATGTTCTCCCCGTGTGTCGGGGGTTTCCTCCGGGTACTCCCGTTTCCTCCCCCAGTCCAAAGACATGCATGGTAGTCTGATGGGCGTGTCTAAAGTGTCCGTAGTGTATGAATGTGTGTGTGAGTGTGTATGTGAGTGTACCCTGTGATGGACTGGCACTCTGTCCAGGGTGTACCCCGCCTTGTGCCCGATGCTCCCTGGGATAGACTCCAGGTTCCCCGTGACCCTGATAAAGGAGTAAGCGGTTGAAGATGGATGGATGGATGATACTCTTC
>JAFFST010054936.1:40435-42935 GCA_022414735.1 Noturus placidus | reverse complement strand
TTCCTTCTTGACCTTCTCTGACAAAGATGTAGGGTACATCTTTGTCAGAGAAGGTCAAGAAGGAAGTAAGGAAGGATGGATGGATGGACAGATAGAGACTTTCTGACAGAGCAACCCCTGTTGTACAGTTCCATGTAGAACCTTTAAAGGCTTCTCCAAAGCCACAGACTGAAAAACACTTTCATGTTCTAGGCTCTTTTTATTTTTAAGTGAAATCTTTACCTTAGAGGTTCTACAAAGAACCCTTAGAGTGCTTCCCTGCCAGAAAGTGCTCCAAACTAGAACCTTTTCAGGAAGATACGAACTCTTAACCTTAACGTTTTTTCAAAATACCTTTTGAAGAACCCCTGAAGAACATCTTGT
Organism: Noturus placidus; assembly: GCA_022414735.1. Lineage (NCBI taxonomy): Eukaryota > Metazoa > Chordata > Actinopteri > Siluriformes > Ictaluridae > Noturus > Noturus placidus. Next base: position 42,572 of record JAFFST010054936.1, on the reverse strand, counting down.
TGCATCAGCGTGTGCTTTGTCTCTCCGCGGAAACCCATAATGGTTCAACGTACAATGCCGTGAAAAAGTATTCGCCCCCCTTCCTGATTTCCTCTATTATTGCATATTTGTCACGCTCCATGATTTCCGATCCTCATACAATCTAAGACAAGGAGAACATGAGGAACCACAAAGCAAAAACAATCATTTTTTGTGTGTTTACTCAGGTTCTCTTTGTCTTATATACATTTTTGAAGATTTAAAACCGGTCAAAAACGTGACAAATATGCAAATATCGGAAGAGAAAAATTCAGGAAGGGGGCGAATACATTTTCACGGCACTTTACAGCTGACACACAGCGCTATACGAAGCCGACGTGATGTAAACATGTCTGGCAGCAGGGTTGTGTGAGGTAGCATCGATCCTGTACATGTCAGCGCTTTATTAAAGCAAGCGTCTGCACTTTATTGTAATACGGCTGCAGTGTTGTGGTGTTTATTACAGCGTGCATGTGAAATGAGCTTTCCTTACGTTATAAAGCTGCGGCGTGTTTGTGTTTATCCTGTAGTGCCTTTATTGAGACTCTTCTCTCTGTCTCTGTGTGGATATACGCTGAAGGACGTGCGTTTGCCTGTATTATTAACTGCTGAGGATTTACATCCCTGTCTGAACGGCAGATTTAAAGCCGTGTGGTGGTTGAACATGTAAGTTTCAGTGTGTGCTTGAGGAGAACTGTACATGTGGCGCATAACAATCTGTACAGAGAAATCGTATACAGTTCCCTCCGAAACTATTGGAACGGCGAGGCTGATTCATTAGTTTGTGGTGTACACTGAAGACATTTGGGTTTGAGGTTAAAAGATGGAGATGAGACGAGAGTTTAGGATTTCAGATTTTATTTCCTGGTGTTTAGATCTCGACGTGTTAAAGAACGTAAAACATAGAACTTTTTGTATCAGAACACCCGATTATTAGGTGAGCAAAAGTATAGGAACAGATAGTCTTGAAGTAAATGAAAGTAAATAACACTTACTGTTTGGTTGTGTATATCTTGGTTGCATAAACTCATCAAATGCATCAATCCTGGGACTCACTGACACTTGTGAAGCTTCTCCAGGTTTTTCCTGCAGCTTCTTTCAGTAGTTGTGTGTTTCGGGGGTTTCTCCCTTCATTCTCCTCTTCAGGAGGTGAGATGCTGATCAGGTGGGTGAAGGTCTGGTGATGGACTTGTCCAGTGTAAACCCTTCCACTTCTCCCCCTGATGAAGTCCTGTGTTGAGGTGGAAGTGTGTTTTGGATCGTTGTCTTGCTGCATGATGAAGTTCCTCCTGATTGATTCGGATGCATTTCTCTGTAAATCTGCAGATCAGATGTTCCTGTACACTTCCGGATTCATTCTGCTGCTCCATCATGAGTTCATCATCAATAAAGATTAGTGAGAATGTTCCAGAAGCAGCCATGCAAGCCCGAGCCATGACACTACCTCCACCATGTTTCACAGATCAGCTTGTATGTTCTGGATCATGAGCAGATCCTTTCTTTCTCCACACTTTGGACTTTCCATCACTCTGGTAGAGGTTCATCTTGGTTCCAGAACTTTTGTGGATCATCTCTGTATTTCTTTGTGACTTCCAGTCTGACTTTCTGGCTCTTACTGCTGATGAGTGGTTTACATCTTATGGTATGGCCTCAATATTTCTAAGTCTTCTTCGAACGCTGGATGGTGAGACCTTCACTCCTGCCCTGTGGAGGTTGTTGGTGATGTCACTGACTGTGGTTTTTGGGTTTTTCTTTACAGCTCTCACAATGTTTCTGTCATCAGCTGTTGTTGTTTTCCTTGGCCGACCCGTTCAGTGTCTGTTGCTCAATACACCAGTGGTTTTTTTTCTTTTTCAGAACGTTCCATATTGTTGTATTGGCTTTACCCAATCACATTCAAATAAAAGAATCAAGTAAAAAATTGGTTTCCCCCCCCAGTGTTGAGGAAATATCAATCTGTCCCCCCCAATATACAGTACAAAATATTTTCTATATGTCCCCTTTTAATTTCCCCTGCCAGCGCACCTGTCTTTTCTTCCTCTATTCTAATTATTTATGTCTATTCCTTTTTAATATATTTTCCTTTATTAAGGAAAATAAGTGTCCCCCCCCCCCCCCC
>JAFFST010054934.1:80775-100636 GCA_022414735.1 Noturus placidus | reverse complement strand
GCTGGCACTGGGGAGCTACAGTTCATTGAGGGAACCATGAATGCCAACATGTACTGTGACATACTGAAGCAGAGCATGATCAGTATGCAGCATGATAACAACCCCAAACATACCTCCAGACTCCAGTGGAAACCTGTGAAGCTCTGGTGAACTCCATGCCTCAGAGGGTTAAGGCAGTGCTGGAAAATAATGGTGGCCACACAAAATATTGACACTTTGGGCCCAATTTGGACATTTTCACTTAGGGGTGTACTCACTTTTGTTGCCAGCGGTTTAGACATTAATGTCTGCGTGTTGAGTTATTTTGAGGGGACAGTAAATTTACACTGTTACACAAGCTGTACACTCACTACTTTACATTGTAGCAAAGTGTCATTTCTTCAGTGTTGTCACATGAAAAGATATAATCAAATATTTACAAAAATGTGAGGGGTGTACTCACTTTTGTGAGATACTGTATGTGCACACCTGACCATCACTCCCATATTTTCTTGTTGAACATCCCAGTCCAGATTTATTCCTCCTTTGTTGTTATAATGAGCTCCACTCTTCTGTGAAGACTTTGCACTAGATTTTGGGGTGTGGCTGTGGGGATTTGTGTTTATTCAGCTTCAAGATTATTAGTAAGGTTGAGGTCAGGCGCTGATGTTGTGATGGCAAGGTTGGTTCAGTTCCAGTTCATCCCAAAGGTGTTCAGTGGGGTTAAGGTCAGAGCTCTGTCCAGGACACTCCTTTTATTGTGTATCTAGGCCCCCAGAAATGCCTTCACCTACCTGTAAACGGTTTGAATTTATTTTCCAGGTCGAAACTCTGCTTGCCGAGTGTCGTCAGATCCACCGTGAGTTCAGGGCAGATAGCGTACTCTTCTATACTTCTGCTTATCTGGAAGATTTTATCTGTCACAGTGCTGGGTGCCGGCCCTTTAAGCCAGACAACAAAAATATTTATTTTGATGTAATTATATACAAAACTCATTTTATATTTGATAATATTCTGGTATTATTTTACCTCCATTAGCAATGTTGAATTTGATGCCAAAATCTCCGTCTGGTCCTCCAGGGTTATGACTGGCAGTGAGCACAAATCCACCAATCGCTTTGAACTTCCTGATTACGCACGACGCGGCCGGTGTGGACATGATGCCATTCTGACCAATCACCAGACGGCCTATCTGAGACAGGTAAGTAATAGAGGACAGGTGAGCTGCAGAGGATTTTAATCACCTTAAATGTACTGTCATTGCACATAAACTAACATAATGATTCTTGTCCATTTTCTTGCTCAAAATATGGTTAACGTTCAAATCTATAATATTTCATACTGATGAACAAAATAATAGAGAAGATATTATTTTTTAACGAAATCTAGCAATATCCTTGACATGTACACCATTTAAATCTGTTGAATGATGCAGCTGATGTCAGAGGTTAAAAAGTAATAATAATTAATTATTAAACAAATGAATTAAATATATGAATTAATGAAAGCTTAGGCTATTTATCAGAGTCTAGCTGAAAAATCTCTCTATTTTTTTTTTTTATTTAAATTGAGATTTTGTCCTGAAAGTTTATAGATACACCAATGATTGAGAATGTGTAGGGGATTATTATTTATGTTAAATTACTATAATAATGAGTTTACATTACATTACCTAAAAAAAATGCTTAAATGGACTGTCCATAAGTTTGGACACTAGTCATGAAATGGTGACGCTTTATTTTACTGTAAACAATCCGGAGCTTATTGGTACTTGTAGTACACAACATTTATTTGTTTTGAAACAAGCACTCAATGATTTAACGTGTTTATTAATTGTCCTTTAATTAAGCACTCTTACAATTATGATCTGAAATAAAATAATTCCTTACTATAATACAAATTCTTCAGTCTTTGGCAAAAATAATATTTTCAAAAAGCTTTAAACTTTGTTCCTTCTGTGCATTCTGTAAAGTTCTTCTTCTTCTACAGCACTGATCGTGATAAAATGAAAAAGAAAATACAAAATCACTTTTTTTATCTCCAGTTTCTTTGCGCATGTATTAATTCAGCAGACAAAAATCATATTTAAACCCATGACCTTTGGATTGATTAAAATAATAGCCGTCTTTTCATGGGGGATTTTTAACACTGCAGCAGTTACACTCATGTTTCTCCACCTGCGCTGGAACACGACCTGGTAAATTAGAAAAACATTTATAGTTGGTGTATAATTTATTTACAATCCCCCCTGTCTATAAATATCACTACCCCAGCAGAGGTGTCGAGAACAAATATCCGTGTTGGACAGGAGACAACAACAAAAGCAGGTCTACATAATTAGCTCTGTTTTGCAGCTTGCTTGCACTTGACTCGTGCTAATCATTTGAAATTACGTACAGCATTGTTGTCCTTGTAATGTTTATTTATTTTTTTATTAAAATGATAAAATCTCGGACAGCTATCCAGCCAATCTGGCATATATTAAAGGACTGTAAAAAATCGAAGTAATCTTAGCAGGATGCACATTAGAGAGACTGATAATAAACGAAAACAAACAGCGCAGAGGTGTAGCAAAACTATCAAATAGAAATAACGGCTGCTGATTACAATCACGAGAAGGTTTTAAAAAGGTAGCAACTGACCCCATTGGCCGCCGCCATCTGTACTATGACCTGGATTGCAGTGGTGTTGAAGTAACGCCCGTCTCCTCCAACCACCATGGTGGAGCCTTGGCGATCTCGCAGGTCGATGGAGGAGAAGATACTCTGGATGAAGTTTTGCAGATAGTTCCTTTTGTACTGGAAAACACGGACGCTTTTCCTAAGGCCGCTGATGCCGGGTCTTTGGTCTGGATACGGAGCGGTGTTGAGATGCAGCACCTGTAGAGGACTGTCCTCCATTGCTCAGAGAGATGGAGAGAACAACAACGTGAAGTGGGGTCAGTGTTACTGCACACTGCTCTGTCAGGGCACTGGGAATGGGGAACGAGAGCAGAGGGGAGAGGAGAGGAGAGGAGGGAAGAGCCTTTTAGCAGCCCGGAGCATTCCAGAAGCTGGCAGCGCTGGACATTAGGGATCCAAAAATAAATTGGCAGTGGAAGAGAGTAACAGAAGACGAGTTCCTGCTCACACATGTTAAGGGGCATCACTGTCACACTTCACAATCACTACACAGGGAAGTTTCCTCATCAGCGTTGCATTGGTCAACTAATCACAGACTAAACCCACCTGATATCTAGTGAATTATCTAATGAAATTGGATCATGTGTGCACCCTATAAGTTACGACACGCCTTGTTGTGTATTTGCGGATTTCCAAACAGTGTACATCAAATTCTGGTGAAAAAAGATCTAGAACCCTTAAGGTTCCTTCAAGGTTCTATATAGGGGCAGTTGTGGCTAAACAGTTAAGGCTTTGGGTTACTGGTCAGCTGTCACTAGCTGCCACTGTTGGGCCCTTTATGTGGCTCGTAACCCTCTCTTCTCCAGGAGAGAGCCATATGACCCCAAATTCCTGGCTTATGTGAAGAAAAGAATTTCACTGCCCTGTAAAGCATATCTGACAGATAAACCCTTTCTTGGGAACACGGTGTTTCTCAATGAATCCGAAAAAAAAAACATTCCTAAAATGAAACTCTAAAAGAACACCTTTTGTTTTCAGGAGCTTACGGAACCCATTATCACTCATGTTTCAGATTGTTGAACTCGTGTGACATTAGCATGGGGCACAGCTGCTAACCTCTCACAGGATTAATGACTAAAACACAGCACCAACCGACAAATTAGCACCGGAATCAAATCATGGATATTTCAATAAAGGCGTATTTAATGTCTTTCAGGGTGGAAGTTTCCTTTAAGGGTTAATTGGAGCTCCATAAATGTTCTTCAAGAGTTTCCTTATCAGAAAGGACTCCAAACCCTTTACTATACAAAAAACTCCTTCAAGAACCAGTTTTTCAACGAGGTGACCTCACAGGGTTGAAGAATGTTCATGTGTCAAACTGACTCTCAGGATGATCAGGATTATCATGAATGTTGACCATGGCACCGATGTAGGAGAAGTCACAAAAGCATCCCTGTTTTTCTGAGCATTAGCAACGTTAATATCAGAATTCGTTACTCGTTGCATTGCAGCATAACACCCCCCACTCAGGACAGGAGATTAATTAGATGATTCATTGAATCAGGTGTGTTGGAGCAGCATTTCCTTTTTACAAACCTTTTATCACTCCTATAACACAAGGTGGTAGCAGAAGACTTATATTCCAAAACAAAGCAGAGGAAACAGATTTAATTAACACCAGCATGACTTTTCCTTCTTGGGTCTTCCTGAGAAATTGGAGTAAATGGTCTGTGCCTTTTAACCTTAACGGTTCTTCAAAGCACTTTACACTGTTTCTCATTCATACACACACCCATTCATATGGAACACCAGAGAGTGCCATCGGGGGCAACTTGGGGTTCAGCGTCTTGCCCAAGGACACTTGGGCAGGGGCCGGGGATCAAACCACAAACCCTACGATTAGCGGGCAACCCACTCTACCACCTGAGCCACAGCTGCAATTAAACACTAACACAAAAAAATAGACAAAAACCTCTTCAAGAACGTTATTGCCGGTCTGATTCTGTAAAAACAATACGAGAACTGTTTATAATACAGATGTGAGTGGAGTGCTGAGGTTTCTTAAGTAACTGCCAAAATTCTGTGGTTTCTCAGTGAAATAAAGGATCCAAATGACATACAGATGCAGATGAAAGCGGATTCCTCAACAACATGTGGTTAACTAAATACTTACTATACCATCCTGCTCAGTGTCATGTTTAAATATCCCACGCTAAAGCGTCGCCACTCTCATGGGTTCTGTCTGTTTCACTTCAACATTGTCTTCTATACATATGGAGATGTTGTGAATCATGAAACGTCAAACATGCGACGCAAACCACATAAGCAACAAAAGAAAGTAAAGAAAACGTGAAAAGTGCTGGATCTTAACATCGACAAAAGCCTAAATACAATTCACCTTAATCATTAAATTGTTAGAGAAATGGCCGAGCCATGATTTTTATTTTCCCCTCTAATGAAAATCACAAAAGCAGACTGGAGACATCCAACACAATGTGACCAATCAAGTGTGTGTGTGTGTGTGTGTGTGTGTGTGTTATGTCAAAGTAAATTCAGAGCTGTTAAGAATAAAAAGAACACAAGACCTGTATCAGAATTAAATCAGACATTGGACTTTTTGTTTAATGGACAACATTTTTCTCAATTACAGAGTCAGGTTTCACGTGGTTAAAAAAGCTGAACACATATTTGCACATTTCCACATCTTCTCCTTTGGTTTACGGGCCACTATGTTTCCCGACGGTGACGGATGGAAATCTGTGTGGATTTTAAGTGGGACTGTCCTTTATTGTGCTTCCCTTGGATTCCTTTCCTGCGAGGTTTGCTCTGGATGCATTTTCCATTCAGGTTGACATCTCCACAAGTGCTGAACCACCAGCCTCCTTAAACAGAACCACACATAAAAATTTAAGTATCCTACGCTTCTAAAGTAATAAAGTAGTAAAAATCACAGTAACTCATCGACGATTATATGATTTGAAGCCGATCTGTCGAGGTTCACATTATATGTAAAGTTACACAGACTCAGAATCGAAACGTAGGATACGAACTGGATTTTCTTGAACGTCACATCTCGTGTGTAAACGCTCCTGTGTAATATTTACGAATAAATTGAGTTATATCCAGCTCAATAAATGAGGTCCAATGTCTGATTATTAATCAGGCCCTCCAGGATTTTGCTATTAAAGCCAGCAAACTCCACAATATTCGGAGGAGCTTGCAATTTTTCAAAATTACCGCAGATTTGGGCCAAGACGCATCATGTGGCATCATCACAACACACTTTGATTCATGTGCATTGAACATGAGCACTGCTAAAACATCACATTTATAACAAGCATCACTGGGAAAGTGATTTCGTGCAATTATACTTTCTCCAATTCAAGTAGCTGTCAGCAAAAAACTCAGCAAATTGCAAGTTTTTAAAAAAAAAAAAAAGCTGCAGCATAATCAAGCGTTTTTGGCCACAACAATCACAAATAAAAACTCCTGAATGTAATCTTGTATGGACTGATTAGTACACGTAATGTGTTTTACTTTCTGTACCTGTATAATCATGAGTACAGTTTTGTTCTTTGGGTCTATTTCCATCGTTGTGGTCTTTAGTAGAGAATCTCAGTCTTGTCGGGAGGACCATATCCAGGGTCGAATCTCCTGGCTGGAGGTGGATGGTGTAGTTTGAGTCAGGGCCCTCCAGTACATACTGGAACTCCATTGAATGCTTTTCCTGTTTCCAGTCCTCCATCTGAATGTGCAGGAGAGAGCCGCCCTGCTGGGTGATGGAGAAGATCTTCCTCAGACCAAGCCAGAACTCACCTACTGTACAGAGCACAAGTAACAAGCTTTAAACACTAAACCCGGTGATGTCACTGCAAATGCAGTTTTTATTTTAAACTTCTTTTATTTACATGTTGGTCAGTTTGCACGTTGAGTAACAGTTTCCTACATTTCCCACAATGGTACTAAACCACCTGCTGATAATGGTGCAGTACACATTTGTACACATCTCACCGCATTTGTACACATCTCACCACATACACACCACCGTCAACGCCATCACGTTCGTCATCTCGTACATCTCTAACTGGCCGAGCCGAGTCTCTGCTGTAACTCGGTGTCATATTGCTGTTACACTGTGGGAGTTTGCACAACGTCTCTGCTACTTCTACACTGGATTTCTCATTCATATAACCTTGGACATGGAAACGTTGGATATGGAACATGGTGAGCATGAAATCAGTCCCCCGTGACCTCAGAATAATGAAAATGCATCACCAACCAAAAACAATAGCACTAGGATTGCTAAACACATTGCAAATTTGGAAATATACAAGGTGGACTTTTCCTTTACAAGTACAGGATCCTATGGTCCGGTTTTAAAGGTACACCTCCATTACTTTCCTAGGGAACTAAAGGAGGTGTGGCTTAAAGGAAGTTGAAAAAGCAAGAGTTATAACCTCTATGTACAGTACAGTGTAGTGTAACTGATCGAGACAAGCTCTCAGAAATCTTTGTGCTTCTCTGTCATTGCAATGAGTTAAACTCTCATTGGTGTATTTTTAGTTTCAAGGAGCACCAACATTCCAAATACATTACTCACTATTAAAGTCTCCAAATCCATCCTCGTAACTTTGCCAGGACTGGTTAAAATCAACAGAGCCACCATGTCTGCGCTGAATAACCGTGAACGCTCCTTCTGTGGGGTGCAGAGCTCATGTTATCAGGACATCAGCCTACACCTACATTAAATTAAGAATATTTTAGGATTATATCAGGAGTTACAATAGAAGTCCTGGGTCTTGTGTGGATTCTTACCCTCCATGAATTCACAGTACACAAGAAAAGGTTCGGATCCATTAGGCTTAATGGGATACAGGCCACTGGTTTTCTCTCCACTGCTGAAGACCTCACCACAGTCTCTCAGGAAATCTACAGAACAATCATCCACACATTCAGTACAAAGAATTGCTAAAACACTCAAAGGTCCATGTCACTGGAATTCTCACCACTTGAAAAGCTTCCATCATTGGAATAGTTGGACAGATAATCTGACATGCTGTAGGTTTCGGCATCCCAACTAAACTTCAACAAAGTTTCCTGATGGCTGGCAGAGTTAAGCTAGAATTGAAGTGACAACAGTGTTGCATCAGATGTTTTGGGTTTTGTTTACACGTATAAGTGGTTTGGTTGGACTAAAAAAAAAAAAAACACTACCTTATTCTCCAGACTTTTGATCTTGTTTTTCTGGTCATTCAAGTGCTCCTTTTGGTCCTTCACCGCCTTCAGCAGGTCTGAGATACTCCTTTCTTGGGCTTGGATCACCTCCTGGGTTGATATCATTCCGTATAACTGATAACCATATCAGTTCTGTATTTTTCCTCCCCATAAAGTTTTCTAAACATCTAAATTAACGATTTCAGTTCATTTATGACTGATTGTCCCTGATTGAGCCTCTGCACCCTACAGCTGGGGCCAAGTTTGTTTTGTTTTTTTTAACCCATTATTCTCCCAATTTTGTTCTATTGCCAATTCTACAGCTACCAAACCAGGGAGGGAGATGGCTAGCATGTGCTTCCTCTGAGACATGAGAAGATACCATCTTTTCAAACTGCTGCTCAATGCTGATTTACAGAGCAGCACAACATACTCGATGGTAAGTGCTATGTTTACTCTTCCACATACCCGAGCTCACAGCCACACCCTAACCCTAACTCACCTAGAGCGCACAGCTAATTACACTCTCTTGGTCCCAAGGACAGCTGACCATGGCATTATCAGCTCAAAATTCATGATTTACCAACAATAAAGTTAATGTTTTTCTGTTGCGCCACTTTGGAGACCAGTGGCCCGTTTCACGAAGGAGGTTCAACCAACTCTGAGTTGAAACTTGAACTCTGAGTGGACTTACCCTGAGATGGGAAACTTTGAGTTTTCGGTTACAGAACAGCTGAAATGAGTGAGTTCAATCAACTCGAAGTTGAGTGACTCTGAGTTAAGCGCGTGCACCACAACTATAAAAAGCCATTATCAGTGGAGCGCAAATATTATGAGTCACCATGGCAACAGCGTCAGACACCATGGCAACAGCGTCAGACAGAAAGACAGAGGAGAAAGGACAGAGAGTTAGCTTGGGAGAAAATAGCTGCTCGAGTCAATGCACAAGTTTACATTTTAATTACTTTTATACAGTGCTGGGTGTAATTAATTACTAAGTTATCTAAATACTGTAATTTAATTAAAAACTATAAAACAATTCTGTATAAAACAATAGTGGATTTAACATCAAAGTTTAAAAGGTATATTTTTAATGTATCCTCCCTGTAGTTACACACTTTGGTCAATTCAAGAATAATTCATACAGTTGTATATTGTTTATTTGAAAGCATTAGAAGTGCAGTTTCTTGTCTCTCCTTATTGGTCAAGTGGTTGAGGATGATTTGGGATTTAGAAAGTAATTAATAAGTAAGTAGACGAAATTAATAAGTAGACCAATACTTTCTAGAGAGAGTTATTATTATATTATTATATATCTAATTAGACTTGCTGAAGATGTCATTTGTAGTTAGTAATTAAGAACTATTTTAGACCGTTATAACCCAACTGTCATAATATCAGGGGTGAAACTGGAAGAACAGTATTTTATTAAACCTATTCATTTAATTTTCATGTATAGGTGCAATCCTGCAGGCATTAAAAGAACGTGGCAGCAGCTGAAAATGTCAATCATTTTCCTGACCGTCCCCCCCCCCCAATGTTGAGGAAATATACAGGAGAAATATTTTCTATATGATCCGCTTTAATTTTCCCTGCCAACAGATCTGTCTTTTCTTCATCTATTCTATTTATTTTATTTATCTATTTATTTATTTCTTTATATTATTTTTTTATATATTCACGTTTGTTAAAGGAAATCGGTGCGTGTCCCCTCCAATTGTACACTTGGTTTGGCCCAGACTCAACACAAATTCGGTGATGTATTTTAGCAGCTCAGTCTGTAAGAAATGGAGACAGCAGCTTTTTTTCAGACAGTAAATAACTAGACACCTTAATATCTCTGCTAATGTCAGTTCCAGTTTTTGACCATTAATGGTACATTCACGTGTACATCCTCCCGCCGAGTTCACTGTGAACCCTCACGTTGTAACAGACTGTTATAAATGCGAGTGAAAGTGAGGAAAGTTTGGCGGCGAAGGGGGGGGGGGGGGGATTGGTCTAGCGCTTGGACCCCCCCAATGTCCATACCATGGTTACGCCCTTGCATAGGGATATGACAAAAAATCCACTCTGGGCCTCAAAATCCTCTCCCGACATAAATGTAACTCCCTAAGAATTTATATAGCCTCTTCATCAACAGGATGTCCATAAAAGGACATGCCATTTCATTCCCTTTGATGCTCTCTGCGTGACTGAAATGTGCACAATGAATGAATGTACCGAAAGATCAATGAGGTGTTTAAACACCGCTTGTCTTTAAAAAAGGGGAGGAGACCTAAAGAAACTCTGAGTTTGCTCCCAACCAGGTTAGGTTCACAGAGTAAGTTGCCATGGTAACTGAGTCTGAGTATAAGTTACCGCTCTTTCAGAAACGGGCTTGACTTACTCTGCTTTCTCGGGTTTAACATGCCTCCCATTCTGAACCGGAAAACCCAGAGTTTCCCTCATTTCAGGCTTAACATACTCAGAGTTTTCACTTAACCTCCTTCGTGATACGGGCCCCTGGATCAAGGTTTGGAGCTCCAGTTGAAAACATTGTGAGGCTGCCACAGTGCTTATTGTTGTACTTGTCAATGCATAGAAGGTGAACACCGTGCTGACTAGTGGAACTATTGTGTAAGTACAGAGTGCTTATTTTACCAGGACAACTAAACAAGGAGAAATATAAACTTTGAAATAAGCGCAAAGAATCTTACTTTGAGTGATGAAATTTCTGAAACCTGATCTGCTGAGAGAAGACCTTCAGAAAGTCCACTCAGTTTCTCCTCAAGTCCTCCAACCTGATTCCGCAGCTGGATTCTATCCCTCATGATGTCCTCTACTTTGGAGTTTATCTCCAGAGACAGGCTCTTGATCTCTTCATTATTGGCTTTGAGCACCGCAGTGGTCTTCTTCATTTCCTCCTCTTCCTCTTTGATCTCACTGGCCAGCACATAAAGCTGGTTGAAGGACTTATCAAAAATGTTGAGCTTTTGCAATACGCCGCTGATCTGACCCTTTGTCTTTTGCACAAAGTCTCTCAGGTTTTTACCTAGCTGCAGGAGGCCGTTAGCGATAAGCTGGACTTCAGCGAGGGCCACAAAAGTTGACCGAGTATCTGATGAAGCCAGGTTTAGCTCCTCAGTGTCCTCTGCTGTTGGGAAAGCGTTGGTTAATAACATAAATAACAGTAGTAAGGCCAGCTTCATGGTTGCACGGTTCGCCACACTCGGATGAGCGAGCTTCATTGTTATGGGAGATCATTCAGTCCTCGCTCTCCAAAGAAGCCCAAAGTCCATTTATATTTGTGCTGTTGTAGATGGGTTGATCATTAATAAAGAATAAACTGATCTGCATTCGGTTTACAGAAGGTAAATTGGACAGGAACAAAAAGGATAAGAAAATATTTAATATTTTGATCATTTCTTGCTAATCCGTTGTAGTTAAATCAGGCCCTTACCACAGAGCAGAAATATCAAACCTTTAATACCTTTCAACAATTAAAAACTGTAGCTTATTCCCGTTTAACATGAGTCACTTGTCTTAATACAGTGGTTTACCTCAAGTCCTTATTTTATTTTCACAAATCTTAGCGGAATTGTTGTATATACAGTACTGTGCAAAAGTCTTCGACAATTGATATAAAATTAGTTTTACGTGCTTATTGTATGTCTCCTCCATGAAGTTAATTAAACATTCAATTTAAAAAGTGTTACGGAGAAATTTTAGGTAAGTAACTTTGTGTGTAATTCAAAACGAAATGATGAAATGTCAAGAATTCTAAACAATAGCACACAATGAACTTTATTGTTCTTAGTAAAAAGATTCAGTGATCTTCAACCTTCTCGACAGTCCATCGCAATTTAAACCCGGAAGTGTTTTTCCCAAATGTGTGTTTTTGTGTTTTGCCTCGTTGTTGGACAATAAGTTTGGATGGTTGTACAGTATAATAAGGTGTAAGGAACTGTTCTTGTAATTAAATCTTTTAAAACATCTGTAGGAAAGTGAGCAAACGTTTTATATGCCGAGAAATTTGTAGAGATCATATCACACACTAAAGGCCTTTTACATTTACATTTACATTTACATTTATTCACTTAGCAGACGCTTTTATCCAAAGCGACTTACAAATGAGAGATACAAGCAAAGTGATATCAAGCAGGGAACTTTTAGACCCAAAATCATAAGTAAACACTTCAGAAACGACTCAATGGACTTTTCCATGATATTTTTCCATGAGATGATGCAACATGTCATTTGATTTTCTTCCTGCCACGGTTTCAGTGGCAGTGTGCCTTCTGAAAATTGAGGGTTAGCGTGTTCTCTAATGTGATGTGGTCAATCCGACAGTACAAAACCTCTGTTAGCCAGTGACAACTGCCTTGACTTCTGGACAAAAACAGAACCAGAACATTTCTCCATTTTGTGTTTAAAAATGTCTGGATATAAATCTGTAACTAACTCTTCTTGTGCATTAAATCTTCAAATAACCTCTGTTTAATAGGAATGCGAAAACCATTGATTTAACATTTTTTTAAAATCATGAAAACCACATGACTTGCGAGTCTCTGGTCTTATTTACATTCTACAGAAAGTTTATTTTGGCAGGTGATAAGGTTCATGACTACAGACTTCACAGGCGGTCACAGAAAGCCCATGGTTAAATGTTAACCCATATCAGACGGAATAACAGTAAACATAACCTTATACCTCAATTGGTATTCGAAGTGCGTGTGTCTTTATTTACACCTGGCCATGAGTGGACTCTTTCTGCTCTGTGGATTCCAGGACTGTAGAACTGTATTCTAATAAGAGATTATAACGGTTTTGTTATCCGCAGTGTATATTGTATGTGAGGTAGAATTTAACAATGACGGAGTTTGTGCGATCCATTCAGATGGAACAGAACAAAACGAAGCATTAAACATGGACTCTTTGACCAAGCAATCAGTGGATCTCAGTAAAATGAGCATTCCAACTAGATCTCAGAAAAAGCACAAACACGAGAATGAAACGTTTGTGCATTGGAATAGACGGACTCCTTGCAGAAGAAACAACTTCACCATAGGGCGCATTTATTTTATAACAAAGTTCATAATGAATAACCTACTCTGTTGAATGTATTGTTCAATACGCAGACATATCGAACTTCCTCGAACAATACAATATGGTACTGCATATTGTTACACCCCTAGTGTCACTCCTGCCTCTTTATGAACCCAGTAATTGTTACCATACAGTAATTTGTGGAAGAACTTGCGCAAAAGCTCCAATCTGGCAATTTTTTTTCAGTCATCACAAGATATCTCCATGATCACCTGAAAAACCCCATTCCTCTGCAGGATTACGTGGCTTTTCTCTCTCAGTGATACTGTGAGTTTGGTGATAACATGTAAACCTAATGTCTGAGGAAAGTACGGTGTAGTCTGCATCACTGCTATGTCCTGAGAGGGTTTAACAGGCTCATGTTCCCCCCTCTCAAGCCCTATGGAATTTTTTTGATTGAAGTGGATGTTGAGGACATCTGTGCTGTATTAAGTTACACTATGAATTGTGTGTGTGTGTGTGTGTGTGTGTGTGTCTGTCTGTCATAGAGGTAACCCTGGGTTCCTAGTATTAGTATAGGTCCTCTCAAAACTTCTGACACATGGCTCTTGTTTTTATAAATGTCTCTTTAGCACTACAATGCACAAAACCCCGCCCACGTACTCCTATTGGCCGACTGGTTATGTTTTACCACTCCCACCTGTTCTCATTGGACAGGCCGTACAGAGGGAGGTGTGAGCGCCCACTCCATCCTCCCTGTTCTCAACACAATAATACTGCTTTATGTTTTCAAAGAATTTCACATCGAGGAGCTTTTACATCCCACCGAATCTGTGAGACTGCGGGTGGGGGAAAGAAAATGCCAAACTGGAGCTAGACTGGACCATACCATCAGGAGAGGAGGGGGGGCTCATTCCAAACCTACTGTAGTAAGACAGGTAATGATTTCCAAACTCTTTTCAAAGTTCAATTTTTAGTTTTTGCATGCTTCCTTTTTCTGAAGTAACTAAAATCAGTGTATAAAAAAAATAAATAAATGTTGTGGAGATGAGAAGAAGTGATTGTTCAGTGACAACAATGGGGAAGATCCGGTCCAGTGCTGCACAGGATATAAACGGCTTTAATGTCATTTCAGTGTGCGTGTGTGTGTGCGCATGTGCGCGTGTGTGTGCGTGCTAGTGTGCGTGCCCTTATTGCGTTTGGCAGCAAGCCATGATGATCTGCATGGCCCAAATTCTGTAGTTAAAAAAATTAAATAAAAAAGGAAATGGAGAGAAACAAAAGAAATAATAAAAGGATAAAAGGTGATAAAAAAAGAAAGAACTGAAACAGATTTGAAAAACAGATGTGTGTGTGTGTGTGTGTGTGTGTGTGTGTGTGTGTGAGAGAGAGAGCGAGAGAGAGAGAGAGAGAGAGAGAGAGCGAGAGTGTGGATAAAAAAAGAAAACAGTTCTTAATGATACGGTTCTCATTGTTAAAGAGAGACACTTGGACCGTCCACACCCTTGCCACATAAAGTGGAGGGTCAGAGAGGGACACACGGGCTTTGGCCTCCGTCCTCAACCCCAAACTCCAAATAGATGAGAAGGAATGAGGTTCTGTGCCGAGGAAACCACACCGCTAAGGGGGCCCAAACAGGAAGAATGGAATAGCTGTTGCACTCCAGTGTGTGAGAATAAACAAAACCCAAGTTTTTAATATACGAGGTGGAAAAAGACAATATCTTGACTCTAAAATGTACTCCACAGGCAGAAGTTCAACACCATAAACACGTGCGGTTAGACGTCTCTGAATCACTGCGGTCAAATCCATCTAAACGCTACATTCCAGGTTTGGCACCAACACCAGAACCGAGCTCAAGTTCTGTTTACTCCTCTCAAATTTCTATATTGCCCCTCATCCATTACAGATACCCACCCCCACTCTCCTCCTCCTCGCAAGACCTGCGTGCTGAAACGCCGAAAACCGTCCGTGCTGTTTATGCTTTTATTTCTGAAGCGTTTAGGAGGTTTCGAATCGTCGCAGGTGCAGAACCAATTTGTGGGCTGAGAAGGAATGAAGGAATGCCATGGAAAGAAGTGTATTCAAATGAGGGGTGCAAAAATATGTGTTTATAAGGAGCAATCATTTCAACTGAGAGAAGAAAGGAAATATTCTAAGTAAAAAAAGTAATACATACAAAAGAATCGCAAGGATATTAAAGAGTTATTAAACAGAAAATGATTACTTAAATAATTTAAATACAAAAATCATAAAAAAAATTTCATTTATAATAATGATTAATAATAATACATTTCCTTTAAATAAGCAGTAATGAAAAGTTAATTAGACCCTATTTATATATTTATATTTTCCAACTGAACCATGGATAATCCTTAAGAGTAGGTGGAATTTTGAAGTTGTGTTATTTCCTGTCTTGTGAATGCTGTTATGATTTCCATCATCCTGCTAACGCTCTGCAGTGTTGGTGGTGAAGATGCTGTAAAAGTGTGCCATGAACAGCTCTGCGAAGGAAAACGCTCAACTTCAGGATGCACAAGACATTTTGTTTTGAGTTACGCTTCCTGATCTAATGAAGACCACGGCATCTTTTTTTCTTTTCTTTTCTTTTAACACATCTAAGTATATCAGTAAGGCTGAGGGTAGAAGGACCATGACCCTGTTCTCCTGCCTGTGTGTGACCTTCTCTCAGATTATAATCTGTAGAGCTCGTGTTCTGAGGAGGAGGTTTTAGATAAGTTGGGTTCTGTTCAGGAGAGAGCGAGCTTTGTGGGAGCACTGCAGTTTGTCTGGGCAAAGTTTGGTTTCAGCTGTTTGTGTGTTTACGGCATAGCTGACATTGTTTGGGCTGCGGCTGCTTTCATGGTGCAGAGTGGTCAGGAGCAGAAAACAAAGTGCAGAGAGGAAAGTCTCGTACAAAATTTTCTTAACAGTGTAGGGCATTGGGTCCGTTTGTGATCGTGGCACACGTGTACAACATCGTGGCGTTTTGTATTTGCTATGCGAAACACAAGGCAGTATCTACAGGAAACTTTGATTTGAATCCCGGTTCTGCCCTGTGTGCATTGGGGGTTTCCTCAAGGGTAAACCGGTTTCCTCCTCCAGTCTAAAGACATGCACTGTTGGCTTATTGGCATTTCCAAAATTGTCCACGATGTGTGGGCGATCGTGCGTTGTGATGGGTTGGCACCCTATCCAGGATTCTCCCGCCTCGTGCCCCGAGTCCCCTGAGATGCGGTCCAGGTTCCCCGCAACCCTGTTTAGGATAAGCGGGATGGATGGATGGATGGATATGCTGTATTTACAAACTCTACCATTCACTTTCCTCATTTTGAAATCAGTCCATCATCATTCTTCTTTTCTCAGGTTAAACAAGGTATGAAAAGTCCACCAAGCTGGAAAAAAAACCCAAATAATTGAGGCCCACAAACAATGGACGCACAGAAAGGTAACAACCCTAAATCCTCCAGTTTATCCATCTAGACTAAACTCTACGGCTGGCAAGATGGCGACATTTAATAATTGCTTTAATAATGGCTGTTTTTTTCAGCAAACGGCGTTGCTCCAAAAGAAAATGGAACTCATAGAAGACCGCCCTCCTATTCTGTGGAAACTCCATATGGATTTCATTTGGACCTGGATTTTGTTAAATATGTCGAGGACATTGAAAAGGGCAACACGATCAGAAGGGTGCAACTTCAGCGTAGACCGCGTGGGCGGAGCAGCGTGAACCTGTCACGTAACCTCAGCTTACCTGGGTACAGTTGCAGATCTTCTCAGTGGAACTCAACAAGCATCTGGTTTCCCAGAACTCGACTGGCAGACTCCCAGCAGCCGTGTGATTTTCGCTGCAGTGACGGCGAGTCAGCTGGCTTCAGCAGGCAATTGGAGTCTCCTTACAAAACCTCAAAGGGCTTTGACGAGCAACCGTTGGGACCACATGTGAGGCCGAATCTACTGCGAGCCTCAAGTTTACCCCTAACAGTGTTACTGAGAAAATACTCCACTGAGGACCCGATGAGCCCCAACGGTTCAAGGGATTTCTTCTCTCAGGAACACAGTTCTTCCGAGGATGTCTTCCACAGCCCAGAAGACGTGAAGGGGACTTTTCGGCAGCTGACTGCAGCTCTCCGAAGAGTTGGTGAGCTACAAGAAGAGATCAGGATCATGCCGGAACTTAAAGCACAGATATGTATCTTACAGGAGGAGCGAGAGAGGCTCCTGCACATGTTCCAATCCGACCACAACACCACCATGACTCTTGACTTTCCTAGAAGTACGGTTAAGATGGCGGAGAAGAAAAATACAGCAAACGACGACTGGATGGATCGGGAGTACGATCAGCTAGAAGAGAACGTCAAGGCTTCCTCTGAGCAAGCTGATGCGTTTGCGGTAACCACACAAGCAACTAAGAGAGATCATGAAGACGGGTCCCTCACTGAAGCTTTGCAGAAGAAAATCACAGTGCTCGAACAGAAGCTTCACGAACTTGAGTCTGATCTGGAAAAGACAACAAAACTTCTTAAGGAACAGGAACAGGAGAGTCATTACAAGGACGAGAGAATCAATGAGTTGACCAAACAATGTGCAGAAAACATCTGGGTTAGACCAGACAACATGAGGAACACACCAGACCAAGTGAACAAGTCAGAACCATCTGTGCAAATGTATTCATCTGATTCTGAATCTGAATCAAGTAAAGCTAACCAGGTGGGTTCAGAGGAAGAACTTAAACCCTGTGCAGCAAGAGGACCGGCAGGATCCCAAGCAGACATGGAGCATCATGTGAAAAAAGTCAGAAAGCTCTTACAGGAGCAGTGGGAGTGTCTTTGCAGAAACGAGGAACCAGGAAAAGACTTGTCCTCTGAACATCTACACCCACGCGTCTGCTCCATTCAAACACAGCTGGTCTCTTTAGTCAACCTCCTTACACTCTATATATCACCTGCAGGAGATGCACCACCATCAGGTAAAGCTCTTTACACCACAGCTCGGTTGAATTTCAGTCAGGTGTTGATTGATTGTCTATAACAGCAGCTCTGACAGTAGTGTAGCTGTGAATTTTAAAAGAAGGTTTCTTTGTGTGTAATCGTTGGTGTCAATTTTTCTCAAATTTATGTAACGTTTATGGAAGGAGTCTCCAGTGTCAGCGCTTTGTAACAGTCAGAGGTAAAGCTGTAACTTTAAATACAGTTTATATATGTCTAGAAATATTCTTAATCATCTTGTATTGGTTATATAATAATCTCATAATTAGAATATTAGATAAGTTCTTCTTTCAGGAACATCTGGGAAAATGCTGTTTAACCCTATGTGAGATCAACCAGATGTGCTTTGCCCCTGTATCAAGAGGTTGCTGGATTGTGCATCAGCTGGGCCTCCACAATTAGAGTGCTGAAGGTGTGAGGTAGCGGGATGGAGGTGTCAAGAGGAGTTTGGGGTTAAGCATGGAAAATTTTGGAATTTTATACAGTATGTGCTAGCATTTCTTCAAAAAATATTTTTATTGCTCTGGTTTATAAAGACGTTTCACATTTTAAAATTGTTATTCTGACAAATTCCATCATTTAACTAAAATGATTTCCTTCTGGAATCTACCATATTGTTGACTTCCATGTAATCAAGTTTGGGTTTTAACCAAAGTGGGGAAGATGAGTGCTACTGATGGTTAAGATGCTTTACATGCTGAATGCTGATATCAGCTACTTACACGCCAAACTATTATTTGTTTTCTTTTCATGATGTTAAACCATTTATGAAGCAGTAAGTTAAAGTCTGTGGTGCAGTGGTTAAAGTCTTGGCTTCTGCCGGTAGAGTAAGTTGGATCAAGGCTCAGGTGTGGGTTTTTCAGGATATGAGTAACTTTTAATGTTAATTAACCAAAGAACTGTAAGTATGCGCTTGTTTATGTCTGCATTTGGAGTCATTTCCTCACCAAAACTTGGGACAAGCCAAATGTATACCTTAGGGAACTTCAAAAAAATTCCCAAAAAGCACACGGGTACAGCACACCAGCTGGTCCACAGTGTGGTTAGTGTGTTGATTGCATAGCTACAAGAACTGTTACTGAGAGAAACTATGTGGTAGTGAAGGGCGCTGAATCTCCACCATCTCCTCTTCCATGGAACGTTTGATTCTTGGCTCTTTGAGACGTTTGTTATGCAAACACGCCACCAATCTTGCAGTGGTGCAGTGGTTAGCATCATGGTCTGTGGCACTTGACATCCATTTTTTGATGCCACACTTTTGCTTTGGCTGTACGGCAGGATAAAATCATACAGTGAAAAGTCCTATAAATGAGGACACTTATATGAGATCCTGTGGCTCATATGGATGAGTGCCGCCTCTGGGTTGAGAGGTTGCTGGATCAAACCCCAGCCAGGTCTCCAGGATATGAGTGAAGATGGTTCAGGAACATGGCAGGACAAGTGACATGGAAGGTGTAGCATGGCTGGAGGGTGTGACTTGGTTGGGGGGGGGTTTAATACCTGGGCAGCTGTCCCACCAAGGTCTGGGAAGAAGAAAAGAAGGGGTTCTGGACCTTGAAAAAAGGGTTTTGCACACAAACAGTTAAACAATCTGTAACTCACATCTGTACCTTG
Organism: Noturus placidus; assembly: GCA_022414735.1. NCBI lineage: Eukaryota > Metazoa > Chordata > Actinopteri > Siluriformes > Ictaluridae > Noturus > Noturus placidus. The sequence continues at coordinate 81,195 of JAFFST010054934.1, read as the reverse complement.
ACTCTTGCTCATTTAAGCTCAGGAGTCCATGATGGAGGACCACATATCTGTGGTGGAGACATGGGAATGTCTTAAAGAAGACTGTGGAAGAGACCGGTAACCTCCTTATATACACTTATACAGTGGTGTGAAAAAGTGTTTGCCCCCTTCCTCATTTCCTGTTCCTTTGCATGTTTGTCACACTTAAGTGTTTCAGAACATCAAACCAATTTAAACAATAGTCAAGGACAACACAAGTAAACACAAAATGCAATTTGTAAATGAAGGTGTTTATTATTAAAGGTGAAAAAAAATCCAAACCATCATGGCCCTGTGTGAAAAAGTGATTGCCCCCCTAAACCTAATAACTGGTTGGGCCACCCTTAGCAGCAACAACTGCAACCAAGCGTTTGCGATAACGTGCAATGAGGCTTTTACAGC
>JAFFST010054934.1:71078-79873 GCA_022414735.1 Noturus placidus | reverse complement strand
TTGGATTTTTTTTCACCTTTAATAATAAACACCTTCATTTACAAATTGCATTTTGTGTTTACTTGTGTTGTCCTTGACTATTGTTTAAATTGGTTTGATGTTCCGAAACACTTAAGTGTGACAAACATGCAAAGGAACAGGAAATGAGGAAGGGGGCAAAAACTTTTTCACACCACTGTACATCACATAAACATCTGGGTTTGGTACTGGTTAGTAATTTCAGTCATTTTACTACAGATTTGTTCTCAGCGATTCTGGTGAAGTAGAGGGCAGCATGAGGCCAAAGGTTCCTGCTGAGGAGGGGTTTAAACAAAGCATTTCCCAAACTGAAGATCTGCCAAGTTCTACACTGACCACCAGAAATCAAGAGCTCATCAGGGAATCCACAGTGGAGACCAGACCTTTGAAAGTGGCTGAAGAACATCACGAAGAGCAGGGCAGGACATGTGAAGCAACATGTCCAGAAGATCAGGCAGGAGAAAAAGATGTCAAGCAGGATGGCACATGTTCAGGATCTGAATCTGAAGAGGCAGAAGGAGGCCGGTGAGACAGCATCACCACGTGAGCATGTTCTCGCGAATTTAAGCATAAATCATCGTGTCTTACTAATACTCATTTTCTCAGGGGGGTGGACACCGACTTCATGAAAGCGTGTCACTTCTTAGAGAAGCACATGGATGAAGTTTCGGAACCAAATGATGAAATGGTAATTCAAAAAGCACCACAGATTGGGGGGGGGGGGGGGGGTTCTGTCGTCTGGTTTCTGGAGTATGGTGTTTGACCTTCTGAGCATCACTTTTTTATTCTCTAGAGGCAGGCTCTGACCTCAGTGTTCCAGCAGTGGTTCCACGTGAGCGCTGAGGAGACCTCGTGTGCCGAGACAGTTGCGCTGTACATTAACAAAGTGGACACAGAAACGCCCGCAGTGCTGCAGTTCCTGGTCAATATGGTGGACGATAACGGGAACACAGCCCTGCATTACAGCGTGTCCCACTCCAACTTCAGCATCGTTAAACTCCTCTTGGACACGGGTCAGTGATAATCAAGTACAGAATAAATCAATTCAATATAATATCGTTCGATCTTTTTGACTGAAGTTTGTCACTTTTTTTTCTTCTTTTGCGTTTGCTTTTCCTTATTAAAAGTTAGAAACGTTCTCCATCACCATGATCGTTGTCCATATCCACCTTCTACAGGTCATTTTTTGAGACCGATATACATTTATAATGTTGTTGCTAATTGGTTTTCACGCGCAGATCTCAACACAGTAAGAGATTGGGTAGTGGATGTGTGACTAAAAATGCACCAAAAAGGAAAAGTGAAGAATGATCTTTCAGATAAAAACACAGAGAGATGGACGGACTTTATAGATTTCCAAGGAGACATTAAGTTTCCAGAGAAACAAGACCTCCTACAGTCTCTTTGCTTGCATAACTGACGAAGGACTTTTCTCTGAAACGTCCTGTTTCTCTACAAACTATGCATCTGTTTTTACTACATCTGTTATAGAAATATTAAAATAGTATATATTTTGAAGTGCCTGAATAGAGCAAAGCCGATCCAAGAGGACTTCTCCCAGGAAAAGTTTCAGTGACACAACTGGAAGCATCCAAACCACTGTTCAAGGTGACCGAGCCAATCCTGAATTACTGCTCGGCTAAAAACAGGACGGAGCTCTGGAACCAGAAACTGCTATAATGCCAAAATTAATAAACCAAATCCTATAATATTCAGAAATAAAAAAAAATCTTTTACTTTCAGTAATTTTCCGTGTTGTTTACACAGAACTCGAGTCCGCTCATAGGGAGGTAGCTCAGCAGATCCTCTCCTGCAGCTGTATTGTCTCTTTTCTCCAGGTGTGTGTGATGTGGACCTGAAAAATAAGACCGGATACACAGCGGTCATGTTGGTGTGTCTCCAGTCGGTGGACGTTGATACGGATATAAAGGTGGTCCAGCAGCTGATGGAGCTCGGGGATGTTAATGCTCGTGCAGGTCAGGTGAGTAACGAGGTTGTTTTAGTATAGAGATGATTTCATCCTGATTTGGAATTACTGGAGTTATTACTCCATAAGTTCATTCTTAAATTGAATCCTCTCTGCAGCATTACAGGTACAGGGTTGAGTCTGACCTTGTCCAACTCCTCCTATAAACTTAACCCTGTAACCCCTGGATTTTCTTTGGTTATTTTTCCACTCTGCCAAGGTAGGAGCTAGATCAGGTCTGACTCCACCCTCTGGACTTTCTTTGGTTGTTTATTCATGCTGCCAAGGTAGGAGGAGTTAGATCAGGTCTGACTTCACCTTCTGGAGTTTCATTGGTTGTTGTATTCCAACCAGATAAGAGCTGAATCAGGTCTGACTCCACCCCCTGGACTTTCTTTGGTTGTTTCTCCACCAATGTAGGAGGAGATATGTCAGGTCTGACTCCACCTCTTAGACTTTCTTTAGTTGTTCCACACTTTCAAGACAGGAGGAGCTTGATCAGGTCTGGAAAAAATCCCCCTGGATCTTAGATGTGTTTGTTTGCAGCTTAAAATCTAAGACTACAAAAAAGGATAAGGTTGAAAATGTGTGTTCAGACTAGGGCTGGGCGATATGACGAAAAATATTGCATCACGATACTGAAGATACCAGCGAGATCATTTATTGTACTTTGATATTGATATGATATGATTTATCATCGAGCCACATTTTAAGGACTCACAGACACGGTTAAATTCTTATTTTCTACGGTTTTTTTTTTGTTGTTTTTGTTGATGTTTATTATTTCCTATCAACTTACAGGATCGCATGAAACATCTTATACACTGCATCCTGTACTTCCCCTACAGGTGGGTCAGACTGCGCTCCACCTGGCAGTCAGACACGGCCGAACGTCCACGGTGAGACTCCTTCTGTCACGCGGAGCAAACGTTAATGCTCAGGATCAAGCGGGAACCACAGCTCTGATCAGCGCCTGTGACCGCGGACATGCCGATATCGTCCGAATTCTGCTGCAGGACCCTGACTGCGATGTCAACCTCACCGATAAGGTAAGAATTAAAAATTTAAATCATTTAGTAAACTAAATGCTAGACATATTAATCTAACGTAACTGAATTGAAATGGCGGACGCCCGCCTCTCTATTTTCCCCCAGTAGATACACAACATACATTCTGTAAACAACCAAAAAAAATTATTTTTGATTAATATGTAGAAAATGTTTGCCAGAAAAACATTACTGTTTACATTTTTTTGTTTAACTGAATACCCAGTCTCAAAATGTACAGTGATTTACAAATGATCAAGAGAATTATGTTTGGATGTTTTATTTTATTTATTGTGTCGGCTCAATATTTTGTGTAAAGTCTTTATAAACAGACTCACTTTTCAATAGCAGTGTTTTTGATTGTTCTCAGTGAAACATTAATTAATTACTGCTTTTCAATTTCCAAAATAGTAAACAAAAGCACTAAATTATTACAGTTTATACAACAGTAAAAAGCAGGAGCAAAGCTACTGCTGATAATAATGATAATAATAATAAATTGGGTCCAGGGTTAATTTTCAGAACAAAGCTGTGTGACGTCTTGTGCGTTAATTTAACTAAAGAAACTTCAGACATTAAACATCAGCTGATGGACTACAGGAAGGACGAGTAGAACGTCGTGTACATTTCTTTTCTTGACTAGTCTTCAGTAGATTGTGGTTGGGGTGTTACAATGGAAACCAGTCATTAGATATATTTATTCGTGCATGACCAACACTTCAGTTTAGTATAAAAACTGTTCAGCTCAGTGTGAGCGCCACCTAGTGGCGTGATTTAAATTCCAACCTGTATTTATTTGTATTCCTCATCATTTTTAACTATTCGATGATTACCATTTTATCAGATTTGTAAATGATACTAAAAGTTGAGGGAGGTGTTTACGGGCTTGTTAAAAACGAATGAGTTATGAGTATGAAATATAAAAGTGTTTATTGTTTCTTCCATTTTATTTACAAAGTTATCTTTTTCACCAGTTTTGTCCACAGTTGAAAAACGTTTTTTTTTTTCCCTTCTACTTCTCAACCAATCCGGTTGGATCTCAGGGGCTATATTCAATCAGAGATATTTAAATAACGTTGCTATGTAACTCAAGGCCATAGAATTTTGTTCATTTTGGGACATCCGTTGGAACCACAGTGAATAATCATCTCAGCATGATGTGTCTTAACTTCTTACAGTAGAGACGCTGCACTTCCTGTCGATACAAGCGCGGTAACGTTCCTCTGCTGTGTGTGTTACAGGGAAGTCGCAGTGCTCTTTCTCTGGCCACACAAGCATCACACACTGAGATCGCAGACCTGCTCAAAGCTCGGACCATCAATACTAAAGCCCACGACAAATGCAAGATGGCTTAGGTGCAAGAACCTGCTTTGTGGAGAACTTAATCAACGCATAGAACCAATTTTGTAGGTTCATTCTGGAACATTACCGTTTCTCTATTCATTTGCTTCATTTGACTAACAAGGTGCTTTTATCATCAGTAATCATCATCATCATCATCTAGTCTGAAAGAGTGACGTTAATGAAAGATGATGTGATTGGTAAATTATTTGTACTGGAGTATTTTTATGGAAGACTTTCTAAAGTTTTGCAATATATCCTGTAAAATAATCAGCATTTCAATCTACTGGCCTCTTTACATTACACGCTTCATTATTCAGCTACAATTTTGTAAGCTATCGCCTCGTTTATAATTCTAATCCCAACGCTCTGCCTTAAATTCACAAATATCCTTCAAACGAGTGAATTCCTGTTCTCACTTGCATTACAGCAGCTATAAACACACGTTCCATCACCAGCCATCTCTTTTATTCTCTCTCAAAAACACACAACGCAACTTGTCATGTTAAAGAAAAGCCACAATGAAGCGTAAAGAGCTCCTCTGTCGTGAAGTTACAGCTTTAAGTCTGTTACAAAGCCCAGACACTGGAGACTCCTTCCATAAACATTATAGAAGTGACAGAAAATTTCACCGCATCGATTTTTTAAATGGGTTAAATGGGTCTGCTGTATACGTGCCTGGGAACAAGCAGTTACTATAGAAACCATAACTTACTAGAATGAGCACGTTACATATAGTAATCGAGTGTTTGATTCGTTGCTCAAATCGTTATTCGCCCTCAATGAGACTGCGTCACTAACCTGCATGTGGAAAACCACACATCCTTTACATCCCCTGTCCCTCTGGACTGTTCTCACACCTGTACAAATAAATCAGACAGCATGAACTGCGTGTGTGTGTTTGTGATGAATCCAGAGAAAGGAGCTGAACGAAAACGGAGGCACGATATCATTAATGTATGGCTTCAGTGCGCACGGTGTGACATCGTTAAATCCGAAGCAGCATCACATCTTATTCATTTTACAGTCAGTAGAGATTTCTGTGAGACGCTCAAGCGAAAGAAGAGAAGACACGCGGCTCTGAATGTTTTTTTTTATAAAAATCCACAGAGATTAAAGAGGAGCTTAAATAGGAAACGCACTGTGATTCAAATAAAAATAAAAAGGAGAAACGTACTGAAGAAAGGCATGAAAACAACAACGTTCAGCAAAATAAGCGAATAAATGCATCAGTGAGAAAAGGGAAAAAAAAAAAAGACAATAAATATGAATAAGACAAAACCTTTGGAACATAATTTATATTTAATAAAGTCCTCATCGTTTTTATACAAATAAATTAAATGGCCAACGACGTCATCTAAAATCTTATGTACATTATTTTTTTTACACAATCGTATCAAAATTATTTGTATGAAAACTTTTACAGCAAGTTCAGCCTTCACACAAACAGTCTCTCTCTCTCTCACACACACACACACACGCGCACACACACACACGCTGTGAATATTTGATGGAGAGAAAATTAATAAAAATGGTTTAACCCCAAAGTTCTAAATTCAGATTGTGTTACTCCCTGAGACAATACTGCACACCCCGGTCCACACGTGAGGTAAATAACCTTGTGTACTTCCTGTTTCCTGTAAACAGATTTCACCATCACAACACAGTGTTCCACTGACTAATAAACTACTTAGCTTAATTTTATTACAATGCTAACGTAGCAGTTGGTGCCGCGCTGATTTTCCCTCCTTTACTGCAGGCTGAAAGAAAGGAGATCGACAGAAATGAGCGAGAGAATGAGCGAGCGAGCGAGCGAGAGAGAGACGGACAATTCACTTCAACATGAATCAATTCAAATGTTCAAAATGCGACCTCAGGCTGAACTAATAGTCTTTTGAACATCGCTGGTTGCCGAGGTCAAAAATAACTGCCTTACTGTTGTTGCTACTGAAATCTGAATCACTAAGACTCAAGACTGAATAAATAAAAATTTAAAAAAGTCAAAATAAAAAAAATAATTACACGCATAATGCAATAAAATGAAAAATGTGCTCTGAAATGTTTGCGAAGTTTCCTTTAACCAGATGTTTTGTGATTAAAAAAATAATAAAAAAAAAAACTTTACATAATGATTACTTCCTGCTGTTGCATAGGTTTTTAATATTATTATTATTATTATTGTTATAAAAAAGTAACATTTGGCACGTTTCCATCAAGACTTTCATGTTTCTTCCTGTTTTTTCCCTTTACAGCGTATTGCGATGATAAAAATAGAACAGACGAAATCTTCCAGGTCATGTGACACCCTCTTCGATTCATGTGCGTCGAACACGAGCACAGCTAAAACTCCCTCATTTACTAACTAGCATCTCTGTGAAAGAGCACGCAGAATTTTGTGCGATTGCACCAATTCAAGTAGCTTTCTGGAAGAAAAAAATAAAAAAATATTTTTTTTTTTATTTAAATCGCAAAAGGTTAAAAAAAAAAGCTCAGCACAATCGTGTACAGACGTATAACTATCCACTCGCCGTCTCCGTAAACACGAACACACGGCTGTTCTGTCTTAGCGAGGAACATGTACACGACGGACGGTGAGTGAATTGATGTTTTTAATACGTAGTTATCTTTTATCACAAAGAAACTAAAGTACGATTATATAAAAGATTAAGTCACTGCGCTTTCAGGAAGTGTTTGGGACGCGAACTCTGTGTTCTCGCTGTCTGCGAGACGTGCACTTTTGGTTTTATGTTGTGTAAATATTCTCAAAACTGAAAAAAATAGTGTTAAATCCTAAACATGAAACACTGATATTTTGCTCAGCTAATTTATTTCTTTATTTGCTTTAGCACTCTGTCGGTCTCCCTCTCTCTGTCTCTCTCTCCTTCCTGAATAAAGGAGGCGGGGCTTCTGTGTCTCTACAGCACTGCGTCTAATCACATCTTTACATTACTGCTTCCTTTAAAATTCATCATTCACGCATCAGATCGTTCGATATGTACACACTCCTGCTACGTATGATCTAGGGGGTGTACAAACTTTCGACACTCGGCCTCAGCTCAGTGTCACGTCACGCACTTTAAACATCGTTCCCGTGGAAACCCTGACTCTCACACAGAGTCCTTGCCGCCTTTCACTTGGCACTGGTGATGGTGGGCGGCTCCGTGTACCAGTGTGGGACTGGATCCGTGACGGCACCACCCAAAGGCAGGGCAATGAACGGCGGACATGTCGCCGTGCCGACCACAGGCGCTGGGTATGGGGGGTGGTGCGTGGCGAGCCCTTCGCTCCTCCCGATGTGGATCTCGTCCTCCTCGGTTTCGCCGGTGCTCTTCCGGTACACGGGGTTATCAAAGTTCATGCTCTTGGTGCTCCTGAGTCTCCAGTTACGATAAATCAGACAGGAAGCAGAGAGAAGCAGCACGAACGCCACTGCACAGACAACAGGAAGTGCACATGAAGACAGGAAGTGCATGTAGCCACAGTGGTGCTTGAAAGTTTGTGAACCCTTTAGAATTTTCTTCACTTCTGCATCGCTATGATCCAAAACATCACCAGATTTTCACACAAGTCCTAAAAGTAGATAAGTGAACCTAATTATTAACATAAGAGAAAAAGATTATACTTGGTCATTTCTTTATTGAGGAAAATGATCTAATATTACATCTCTGTGAGTGGCAAAAGTATATGCACCTCTAGGATTAGCAGTTAATGAAGGTGAAATTAGTCAGGTGTTTTCTATCAATGGGATTTGTTTAATCGGGTTCTCTTTATCTACTTTTGGGACTTGTATGTAAATCTGGTGATGTTTTAAGTCACATTTATACAGAAAATTCTAGTAATATCAGTGTATTAACTGAAGTTAGTTAAACTGAAGCACTGCACGAGTTAAACACTCAGAAAGAGTACAGTCTGAGACACTGAAAGATTCTGTCTGACATCTTGAGTAAAAAAAAAAGAAGATTTACTTTATTATAATATCATTTTAATAATGTACTGAATACATATGAGACAATTTTGATCTTACTGAGGACCAAGACTTTGAGAACCTTCTTCTGAATCGTATCATTCCAAAATCTTTATTATTATCTTTAAACAGAGAGAGAGAGAGAGAGAGAGAGAGAGAGAGAGAAGGGGATGGGGAAAGTGGAGAGAGAGAGAGAGAGATGGATGATTATTGATCTGCAACTGTGCTGTGAGAGAGCAGAGGGAATTTACAGGCAATAAAGAGAAAAGCAGTGTCACACACAGCATTCAGTGCACTGAAAATAATCTGTTCAGCAGCACCTGGGGGGTGTGTGTGGGGGGGGGGGGGTGGGGGGGGGGGGGGGGGGGGGGGGGGACACGTACCAATGGGAATTCCAACTCCGAGCACAGCCACGGGCACACTGTGTCCAAGGAGAAACACCTCGTTTCCAGCTAGAGGA
>JAFFST010054934.1:50476-60476 GCA_022414735.1 Noturus placidus | reverse complement strand
TCTTTCGGAATAAATAAGAATAATATGTACAGGATTTGTAATCCACTGCTGATGCCAAATATAATACAGTATAAAAATCCTGCAGTCCTGGGATTTGAACTCAAACCCTTCTGATCACTGCTACACAAGCTGCATTGCTGAGCAATGCTTCTAAAGAAGGGTATTATCATTAATATAAGCGGCGGACACATTTATTCCTTTGGTGATTAAATACAGGGACCTGAGCGTTTGAGAGTTGGGGGTCAGGTCACCTGTAGATCTTGCGCTGGAAGCCGTCGCTCCAGAACATGCGGTTGGCAGCGACGTCCACATCGATGGCCACTGCGTTTTTCTGAGTGGGAACAACCTGCGTGTAGTCCCGCTTCACCAGGTCAATGCGCCGGATCTCGTGGCGGTTAGTGAACATCAGGTAGGGACTTTTTCCTGCACGGCACACAACAAAATGGCGTCGAGCTCGTCGTATCATTCCGGATACAATCATATAAAATTTTCAGCTCTGTTTAATTGCGCATTAACGCGCTCGTTCCGATATGTTATCGATTCTACAGCGAAGTTTTATTTGATTTTATGGAAGGAGTCTCCAATGACAGAGGTAAAGCTGTAACTTTTAAGTTTTCCGACTTCTTCAGGACAGTTCTTTGCAGTTTCTCGCCAACAGGACAATCTTTTTTCTTCTTCTTTCAAATAAATAAATAAATAAATAAATAAATAAATAAATAAATAACTAAATAAGAGAGGCTGGTGATGGAACGACTGTTTCCAGCTGCTGAAACATAAGCGAGAACTATCCTGTAACTATAAACAGATAAAAAAGTGTGACTTGTCATTCGTTAATGAATAAAAAACTGTAAACGGTAAACTGTAAACACACACACACACACACACACACACACAGGATTACTCAGAACTTTTTGCATCTACGCTGACTGATTTCATTTTGATTGGTTTCTCTGGTTGATTGGATTGATCTGGTGGGCGTCCAGACTGCAGATTCAGGCAGTTCGAGGCACGCTGATGCGATGACTAACTCAGCATCTTTTACAGCTGCTGTATCTCATCCTGAAAGCATGCGACGAGAGTCTTCCGCAGTCAAGGAGCTGAAATGACTGATTCTCACCCTCGGCTTTGCAGGTTCTGCTCACGGGGTCCGTCTCGTAGCCCCGGTGACACTCACACTTGAAGTCTCCTTTGAGGTTGATGCAGATCTGACTGCAGGCATCCGGGTTCTCACACTCATCGATGTCTGTGAGGAGAAACACACACACACACACACACACACACACACACCCCTTCTGTTTAAAACAGTTATGGACAAACGATAGGATTAGTTTGGACAAAAATGAAAGATGAAAATATGTTTTACATTATTACTAAGACAGTGTTTTATTGATAAATTTCACCTCCACATGTTCTTTTATCCAGGAGTTTGTATCCGGCGGGACACTGACACTCGTAGCCGATGGGTCGATCCACACAGATATGAGAACAGCCTCCGTTGTTCATCGTGCATTCGTTTAAACCTGCGGATAAAAAAAACCCTGATGTAGTATAAAAGTATATCACACTTTCGAAGCGTCTTTCATACAGCACACTGATTGGTTGATGACGGATTGAGATCGTCTCAGATGTTGAGAGAAACACACACTGTACTGATGTGTGTTTTGTTGCTTCTAGAGCTTGAGGCTTGTGGGAAGCTCTGTGTGAATCCCAGTTTAATGAGGCAAAGGAGAGCCTGATGATGAGATGTAGCTTTGTTTTTCCTTCCTTTTTCTCCATGCAGTTCTTCAATCTAGCTCCCTCTCTCTGGCTCGGGGGTGAGGCGCAAGCCAGGTGTTCATTATGATGAGTTAGCATCCTGATAGTAAACAGGGAAATGAAGGATCAGGGCTGGGAGGCTTCGAGGCCACCATATGTCCCACATTGTGAATAAATGAGAGAGATAGAGAGTGTCCAGACGTAAGCAGTATATGGAAACGTGACGTGCTTTAAAATAAGAGCAGGAAATGTCCGCTCTTCACTCAGTGTCTCCCCGTGTTTACCAGGAGAGACCTGTTCGACTCATCCTTACTGAAATATTTGATTCAAATAATTAAAAGGGTGTTAGTGGCCTCTGTGCCAGTACTACGTAAGGAGGTGTGGTCTCTGGGTCAGTCATACATAAGGAGGAGTGGCCCATGTGCCCTTCAATGCCAGTAAAGGAGGAGTGGCCTCTATATCTTGATGGTTTTGTGTTACTGATTGGCTGCAGATTGATGGTTTTTATGCGCAGAAACATTCTACACTTCTGCTCTAGCTGGCTGCAGGCGCTTAACTCCCCCCCTCTAAAACTCCTCACCGCATTCCCTCTTGGGCTCGTCCGATCGGTCCTTGCAGTCCTTCACATCATCACACACCTTTGCTCCGTCGATACACTCTCCATTTCTACAGAGGAACTTCAGAGGTCCTTCACACTTCGTGGCTACAGAGAAGACAAAGAGACAAAAAAGTATTAAACACTAATGATTATAGTCATTACCAAACACACACACACACACACACACCATTAACACAGCCAGCCTCATCACTGCGGTCGAGACAGTCGAAGGCTTTATTGCACTGCTTGATGCCGTGGATGCACGAGCCGTCTCCACACTGGAACTCATCAGGCCGGCACGTAAGGAGAGCTGCAGAGACAGACACACACACACACACACACACACACACACACACACAGCTTAGAGCCGGATACACACACACACTCACGTTTTCCCCTGGAGCACACCATAATCTCACACTGATAATCAGAGAAAACATCAAAGAGAAGGAAATTAGCTCTGCATTTAAGCGGCTTTTTATCATAACAAGCAGCAGGCAAATACGCTTCATTAAATAAATGAATTAACAAGTAGTACTTGTTTACACACACACAAAGGATAGAAATGACATTAATGACTTAATACCACATTTTTTAATTTAAGAGTTCATTATCTATAGGACATTTGACACGCTTGGGCTATACGAACGTTTCATTTTCTTCCTCGGTTTCTTTCTCCTGTAGATCGCTGTTTATCTGTCTACAGCTTTCACAATCAAACCCATCAATCATGTGAAAATAAAAAAAAATATTTATTTTACTCATGTTAGGTAATGCTTGTATTATTGTAGTCAAGACCCATTTAAGACCAAAACCCATATCTACCAAGGACCAAGATAAGACCAAAGCAATCACGACCAAGACAAGATTAAGACCCATACTGTACCAACCAAGACCTAATACAAGACCCTGACTAACTCAGACCAAAAACAAGATCTATACCAACTAAAGCAATGACCAAAAAGCCATACCAAGCAAGACCATAACCCATATCAAACAAACCCAAAACCTCCAATACAATACATACCTACCAATACAACGACCAAAAACCATACCAAGGCCAAGGCTTTTATTGATCAAGAACAGGGCAAGACCAAAACCAACACTACCAAGAACAATACCCATACCAACCAACACCAAGAACCAACAGCAAGACTAAAACCCATACCAACCAAGCTGCTTTAACTTTTTTTTTTAAATACATTACTCCTTTCCTTTTAATTCCTACATATACTTTAGCAAACATTTAAAACTGCAGATTATTCCTTACAGCAGCTACGGTCAGTTTCTTAAATGTAGAAATATAAACCACATCAGGATCACCTTGCCACTGAAAATAAACGATAGGGAAATTTCACACTGTGTGTGGTGACTAATCCGTGCTCTCTTCCTAGTCTCTCTCAGCACTTCATCTCAAACCAAAGAGTGCAAGAGTGGTAGGTGAAAATAAACCTCCCCTGCAGGCTGATGTGACCTTAACTACAGCTGCTTCTGGAGGCCTCAGTCCTGCTCTCTGCGACTCGGTTGTAACGTTTATAAAGAAAACCGAGAGCTGAATGAAACGTCCAATCCATCACGTGTACGTTTCCCAACAGACGTCTCTGAAGCCACTCGACTGAGCCGAGATAAAAGCACAGCAGGAAATTCCTGCAGGTTATACAAGAGCACACTTCACAACACATCAATCAACTCAACCCACTCCTGTGCTTAGTCACCTCTGTGAAGTTACACAACGGCTGCAAGAGAAGCGAATAAAACCTACATCAGTGTTCACGCTGGTTGACGTGAACCTTAAGCACAAATTAAGAACGGTAAAAAGAGTAGAAGAAGAAAAACAGCTCATCAACGGTCATATTGGTGGACTAGCCAATCCTAGCGCAGGAGGCAGGATTTATCAGAATCATGAATTCTTTATAATTTCTCGACGGCGTAAAGGAACAGATTATCAGACTCTGTGACTTACGGCAGTCGGACTCGTCCGATCGGTCCATGCAGTCTGGATCTTTATCGCACCTCCATGCTAGCTTGATGCACTCTCCACTCCCACAGCGGAACATTCCGGTGCCACAGTCGAGCTTGGGACTCATCGGCGGTAGCGTTCGCCCGGCTCCGTTGCCGCACATCCCCTCCCATTCATCCGATCCATCAAAGCAGTCTGGGTCTCTGTCGCAGGTCCAGGGCTGCGGGACGCACTCAGAGCTGTTGCAGCGGAACTGGAGTGGACCACACGATGGCGGGGAACACTGCTCCTCATCGGTGCCATCACCGCAATCGTCATCGCCATCGCACACGTACGCCGGAGACATACACTTCAGGTTACGGCACTGGAACTCTCCGGTAGCACATGAGCGAGCATCTGTGAGGAACAGAGCAGGGGTTCCAGGTTTAAAATGTCACAAATTAGCTTTTAAAACAGATCACAAGGCACCAATTTACTCTGTAGCACATTAGGTAAGTCCAAAAAAAAAATTTCCATTACGGTTCTCAGAACCAATGTGAATTATACTGCAACAAATGTTAACGTTAATAAAGAAACGTGGTTGAGTGCTTGAATCTGATTGGTCAGAAGTTTCTGTGCAACAGCATGACTTGGAGCGTAGTTCCAGGATTCTATTAATGTGCTCATTCAAATACGTTATCGTTTCTATAGTAACAGCTCATACACAGGGATGTGTACGGTGCACTGATCAGATTTTGCAGGAACTAATAGCAGGAGTGTGGAAATGCAGAAACGTCAGACCATACACGCCGTAGGACCGGTCAGAGGAACTGTTCGAGCTGATCGTTTGGATTTGTCAAGAAGATCTCATGCTGCTTTGTTGCTGACATTGTGGCACCGTAGCACTCGAGTATTCGTAAAAGATGAACAGTCATACGTTGCTTTGAAATTTGAGACGAATATAAATATTCCTTCTTCAAAAGTGATGGGAAAATACAAGTCATTAAAGGAAACAAAGAAAAAAAAAGTGTGTTTACAGTTTTTTTTTTTTTTTTATCTAACAGGTTAAAATATATAAATGTTCGGTGTACTAGTACTAATATAACATTTCAATTAGATGTTACTAGACTTGAAATTAATTACAACTATTCCTATTCTCTTCGTCTCATTTGCATATTTTATTAGTCAACACTTTATTGTCTGTTGCGTTTATGCTACATCATGCAATTCTCCGAATCTGGAGGCAACATCAGGATTCAACTCTGTGCCAGCTGTTCCACTCAGATCCCTTCAACAGAATCTATGAAATAATTACAGAGACCATGGAGATAAACACAAATCTCCTCACACAATGAAAACATGACCACGAGCTAGAACCGGTGCTGAAGATCTCTCGGCTTTTGTGCCGCTGCTTCACCATCGCGGATTCAAAAAAGGAGACGTAGTGTCTGAAAATCTTCTGACATGTTTCTTCTCTCCTCGCTCCGCTGTAACGTAAACACGTTGTGGAAATGAATAGCTTCATTAGAATAAAAGGGTGCTGCGGGATGAGGTTAGTCGGGAGGGAGCTTACGGCGTGTAGGAGGAAGCAATTATCCTCACCGCCGCTAATCTGAAATCTGACTCTGCTGAGATGCCTCATTGATCACGCTGCGGCACGTAGAGCTTCGGCTAGATCCAACGATCACGCAGAGTAAAGGAGTAGAATACAGCACAACATTTCACACAGCGTGAGGGCTGCTGCATCTATTAAACCAGTGGTCACTAACCCCGTTCCTGGAGATCTACCTTCCAGAAGACTTGAGCTCCAACCATAAATGGTGTCTACCTGATCAGCTAATCATTGCCTTGAGAAGTTCAAGTAAAGCAGGTGTGTTAGATTTTGGAAGGAGATAAAACCTGCAGGAAGGTGGATCTCCAGGAACACGGATGGTGAGCACTGCATTAAACAATAACGTCTCGCATAACAGCTTCAAACAAGAGTCTAAGACGAGTCCAAGAGCGCGTTCAGGAGCTTCGAGTCATGACCGACTGATCTACCATTTGTTAGCTAGCTATTGTGATCGCTCCTCTTCGTGGTGCTCTGATGACCTAGCTCAGAGACCTGCAGTAACTTTCCCATCTTAATAATGACATGCTCTTTCATGTTCTGCTCAGAAACCGTAAGCTATTAGCTTGGCAAGCTAATATTTTATCTTCATAGGAGATAGTTAACGAGTTAGCGTCAAGATGAGCAACCTCGGTGCTGGACGTGTCGGAAAGTGCATGCACATCTTTGAGGCTTGGCTGAGGGTTTCTGAGATTGCTGACAAACAGGTAGAAATGACTGTCACCTCATCGACCACGCCCTTTTAATCATCATCAATTAACTCGCAAATAATTTGTAGAGATGTAACTCAAGTTTGAACAATCTCCGTTTACGTCCATGGAAATGGGCGGGGTTAAAGATTGCACCACGGCCAGCCACTAGAGGGCCTCGCACACTTTTTGGCTTCACTTTTTTGGTTTTGCTATCTTTTGTTGTTATCCTGGATGAAGGTGAGTTAGTTCTCCGAGATCGACAGCAGGGTGATGAGATGTTCTGAACAGCTGAGATGAAGCCGTGAAGCGTGTTATGGCTGGAAGGGAGCAACGTGACCTGCAGTCTCAACATATTACCTTCTCATAGTGCTGCAGTTGGTCTTTAAATGACAGCTAGGAGAAAGTGTGTGCGTAGGTGTCAGAACAGAGTGTTCTGCTCTTATCCATGCAGTAACACACACACACACGCACTCTGATAGCAGTTTAGTACAACTGACTTTGTGCTTAACCCATTTCCTCAGTTTTAGATCCTGTTTATGCCAATATACCTGACTGGTCGTCAGGTGTTTGATTAATTCTCTAGAACAGCAGCTCCAACAATAGTGCAGGCTTATATTAATGGGCTTGTTCGAAAACTTTACCGTTTCTATAGTAACAGCTCGTTCACATGGACTTGTATAGCGAGCGCTGCACAAACATTTTTTTTTTTTTAAACATTAAAATGTGTGTGTGTGAGGTAAATCGACGGGGTAGAAGAGAGATCATTTATCATTTAAGAAAGATCCAAAGAGAAGTGAAAGTTTTAGCACCTGGGTGTTGCGTTTTATGAGTTCTAATGGTGATAACGAGGCGCGTAATTACAAGCTTGACTCATGTTTAACAGATGATCAGGAGGACACTGTCACCACACCAATGTCTCACATCTTGTCACTAATGCTGCACTGAATTACATTTACCCATGATTCACTGCTGCATTAGTTACGCTGTATTATGAATAAGATAGACCTCTCTGTAATAAAGCAGTACAGTACATACATTACCATGCTGAAATTCGCAACGTGCCTATGACTTGAGTTCTGTTCTAGCCTGGTCTCCATTTCACTGGTTTGTTAACTGATTGTGTTCACCTGTCCTGTAGTAGTTCCAGTTCTGTCTGAGTATTTCCAGGATTGGACCCTCGCAAGTTTCCTCTTGTTTATCCTCGGTCGTTTCCCGTTTGTGTTTTCAGCACCGCTTTGGAAGCCGACTACAATTGTTGAGTTTTTAAGTCTTAATCAAAATGATATGAGACAGAGACAGACACAGAGAGAGAAAGAGAGAGAGAGAGAAAGAGAGAGTCTAGCACAAAAAAGCTGACCTAATGAGCGATTGGGAATTTGCTACTTTAACCAGTACCAGGGAAATCTGCATAGCTTCACTTTGTTTTATTTTAAAGGCTTTCATGACGTCCTTTTATGGACGTCAACTTATTTGCATGAAAGTTTTTAGTATAGAGATGTTGAAACATTTACTTTACATTAACTTTTTTAAACATTTTATTTGTATTAAATATTTAATACATTATAATGTTTTCCCCTCGCTTTACCCAAGTCTTTATTAACATTATCTCTTCATTACTTATTTATTTTTAGAATTGTTTATTCTAAAACTTAATTTCTATTACATGTTCTCCATTTCCTGCTTCTATCTATATGCTACTGTTTTTTTTTTTTTTAATATAAACAGTATGCTACTATATTTTTTTCCCTTCAAGGCACTTTGAGATACATGTTAGTGTATTAAATGTTCCAAGTAAATAACATTCATCATCATTTTAATTTATTTTTTAATGATAGAGAGAGAGAGAGAGAGAGAGAGAGAGAGAGAGAGAGAGAGAGAGAGAGAGAGAGGTAGGAGATGTACAGCAGCATGAGAAGGAGGAGTTTGACTCTTTCTCTGAAAAGTAGGACAGGACAACGCCACCATTTTGGCAGGAAAACCCTGAACACTTCCTCGTAAATTAACCCTGTTTATCACTGACCTTCAGCTTAGGAGACAAGGTCGTGGAGCTTCTCTCCACCTTTGATTAATTAGCTGCTATTTATCGTTTCCCAGCATCAGAGTGTTATGTTATCATCAGACGTGTCTTTTCTCTGGTCTGTGCACTGAAGTTAGAATATATTTCACAGATTTGATACAGGAAGCGTTTACATTTCTGCACATCGTCCTGTTGTGTGATCTTGTGAATTAAAACGATGATTAAAAAACAGAATATTGAACAAAATCTTTAAAATTAAAGACTGTTATGAATTTCCCATTAAATAAATTTTATAACAAAAGTAAGTGAATGAATGAACTAACATTTTATTTACTCAAGATTTCTAATATATTTCTAGTTTTGTGTTTGTTATAAAACCACTAGAGGAGAAATAAATGAATATAAATAAAGGAGTAAAGTATCTGACCGGCGGCGCAGTCTTCTTCATCCGCTCCACTTTCACAGTCTCTCTCTCCGTCACACCTCCACCCCGGAGACACACACGTCCCTCTGCAGTCAAACTTATCTG
This sequence comes from Noturus placidus, assembly GCA_022414735.1. NCBI lineage: Eukaryota > Metazoa > Chordata > Actinopteri > Siluriformes > Ictaluridae > Noturus > Noturus placidus. The sequence goes on along the minus strand of JAFFST010054934.1, from coordinate 51,337 downwards.
GGGGACACGTCTGTTTCACCGCTGAGGAGGAAAGAGACCACACACATTTAATACACAACAGTGTGTCTTAAACTCTCACACACTGTCATGTCATGGCAAACTAGCAACTCTATTTCCCAGAATGCACCGCAAACTACAAACATGGATGACGACTACAACTCCTAAAACAGACACAGACCCTTTCATGTTCTTTATACTGGTTCCGATTCTGCTTTGCTCTTGACTGTGATGATCTGTCTTACTTGCTCTAGTCTGTGTGCCTGATCAGTTAACCTCTGCCTGTCTTCGTTGTTTATTTTGCATTGCCCTTTTCATTATATTCTCTTTTATCAAAGCTCTTAACTGCACTTGAATCCATCCATAACCTTATTACAAGACACACAAACTAATGTTTGATACACAACATCTGTCTCAAACTCACACACTATCTTTTAATACACATCTGTCTGAAACACACACGCATCCCTCTGAGAGAGAGAGAGAGAGAGAGAGAGAGAGAGCGCGAGAGAGAGAGGAGGAGACGAGTCTGTATGAGTGCGTGAGTGATTAAGAGAGAGCGAAGAGGAGAGGAGGTGCTGATCGGTTACACTGCACTGCAGTACTTTTTAGCTCCCAATAAATAAATAAATAAACAAACAAACAAACAAATAAACGAACTCATTCCTCTGGATCAGGGGTCGGCAACCTGTACCACTCAAAGAGCCATTTGGACCCGTTTCCCACAGTAAAGAAAACACTGGGAGCCGCAAAACCCTTTTGACATTTAAAATGAAATAACACTGCATATAACGGTTTTTTTTTGCCTTTATGCTATGCATAAACAAACTATAATGTGTTGCATTTATGAAATCAATGAACGAC
>JAFFST010054934.1:10369-25156 GCA_022414735.1 Noturus placidus | reverse complement strand
AATAAATATCTTTCCACTTCATGATTGTGTCCCACCTGTTGTTGATTCTTCACAAAAAATTACAGTTTTATATATTTATGTTTGAGGCCTGAAATGTGGCAAAAGGTCGAACAGTTCAAGGGGGCCGAATACTTTCGCAAGGCACTGTATATACACACACATACAGATGTGTGTGTACATACGTTATATGTATGTATATATCACACACATACACATTTAGATGTGTGTGTACATACGTTATACACTTTTTCACACCACTGTATGTATATATCACACACGCACACATACAGATGTGTGTGTACATGCGTTATATGTACTGTATGTACATATCACACACACATATAGGTGTGTGTACATACGTTATATGTATGTATATATATCACATACACACAAACACATAGATGTGTGTGTACATATATATATATATATATATATATATACACACACACACACACACACACACACACACAGTGTCCTTACATTAAATATATATACACACACAGGGAGAAAGGGAGAGATTGGGTTTGAGGTAAACGATCACCTTCTTGCCATACTTCCGCTGTTCTCTCAGCTTCTTGGCTTTCTCTGATTTCTCCATCACCATCTGCTTCTGGATCAGCTTCTTCCTGATCTACACACACACACACACACACAGACATGAATGATTCACTGTAAATTTCAACAACAACAACGCATCAACATTGCTCAATGTGCTGTAGGATTTTTATATTACTTATAAAATTAAAAACACACTGACCCAACCACCCACCCACACACACCCACCTTCTGCATGTGCTGATCAGATTTGGCCATCTCCGCAAAGTAATCTTCCGGCCGTTTGGTGGGAATCTGTAACTTCTTTAATTTGGGTAGCGCTTTGAGGACACTCGCCTGGGCCTGTCGATAACTGGAGCACAGCAAAAAAGAGGATAATGGGCTAGAGAAAGTGAGTGACATTCTGTATGAACCCACAACCTTTTGAAATCAAAACACTCACAAGTACATCTCCCTCTGAAAGTCGTCGTCTGCGTTGATCTCGTCTCCATCCTGGCTTGGCTCCACCCTGCCTGCCACTTTATCCATGACATTCGCTGCGGGCGGAGTGGTAAGGTCCAGCCTCTCCACCCAGGCCATATTCCTCTTGAACTCCACCAGGCATTTCTTCAAACCATTCTGATGAAACGAGAACGTGCTTATAAAACTACAGCCGATTTTTCTGCTTTGCTACATCTGAACATCTTTATAAACTCACCACATCGTTCTGTGCTTTTTTAGGTTCTTCTAAAGGAATGTTCATGCCCGGTTTGAGTAGCCCTTTGGAGAAAGCTTCTTGAAGCTTGGAGATTTAAAAAAAAAAAAAAAAAAAAAGAAAGTGAGCAGAAATGAGGACTGTGGTCAAATCAAACCGCATTATCTTAAACTAAGCTCCACACCTTTCATAATCACATCATGCCATATACCCCTGATATAATTAGCAACTCATGTGTTCTAAACTTTATAAACCACACTAACTAGTTAGTTAGAGTGAAAATAAATGAAAATCACATTCAAACTTTGGGAATTTCCCCAAATGTTTATAATTGTCGGATTCATGTTAGATTTCATCCTGAAAAATAATATAATGTAAAACATATTGGGTCTGGTAAAAGGGTATATAACATACATACACATTAATTAACATATAGATATATACACACACTAATTATATATATATTATATATATATATATATATTTTTTTAATAAAGTCTACACTCATTTATAAAGAAGCAAAAAAAATAAGTGAAGTGTTAAAATGAGAATGTCAAATGAAATTAGAAAAAAAATCACAATTTATTAAAAATGCAGAGTAGAAGAATAATTCTTACATAATATAATAACACAGAGTATTTTCTATAACTACAGCTAAATCCCACTCCCTTTTATTAGCCTAAAGCTAGCAAGACGCACAAAAACTACAAATATGCTTAAAAGTAAATCCTCACTTCTCCATCTGACAGCTCAGAATCCTCTTCTTCAGATTCTGCTCCCATCTGAGATTCTTCTTCTATGTCCGACATCTTGAATAAACAATAAAAAATCAATTATTATGAAGTTTATTTTCGGTTCTCACGTGCGTTCCTCAGTCGTGGCTTGCTATACGACTTCGCGCACGCGCATTAAAAAAAAAAGGTCCGGGTAGCGCAACAACAAACGAACAAACGTTCCGGTTAACGCCATGTCAAAATGATCCTTTATCACCGGTGATAAACGTTAACGAAATAATGAATCATTTTATTTAAAAAAAAGGTACTTGCATCATTTTTAATAATAATACAAATAATAATAAAGTCACGTTCTGAGTTTATTTTAAGAAGAAGCACTTGGTGATACTATTGCGTGGTTACTTAGGAAGGTGGAGGAAGGGTTGGAGTTAGTTTGCCGTAACCCTGGTTACTGTGAACCGTGGCTGGATGTTAAAACATCTCGAGCTTTGCTCATACAATCTTAGTTAATTTATTTAATTAACTCATTATCCTGGTGCACGGATTAACGCAGCACGCACTGCATCTATGACTTACGACTTCCTCTTTATTGCTGTAAGATTGATCGAGCTTGTGAATTGGAGGAATAATGGCTGATGTCCAGGTGCACCCGCACCGCGTTTTCGGTGTGTGCGCAGCAGTGAGAAATAATTTGCACTTTCTTGATGAGCAAACGGTTATTTTTCCGTGCGGGAACAACTGCGCGCGCTACAACCTTCACCAGAGGTGCTACAGGTTCATTGCAGGTGAGTGTGTAAGCAGGTAAACAATGAATAAAACAATCTGTGTGCTGAAACTCTTGGGTTACTGTCACTACAGCACGTCCCCATATGTTTTATTCCTCTTATACCACGTCCATTCCTGTTCTCACTTACACTATAGCAGCTACAAACAGTCATTCCTTCACCAGCTACTCTTTATTCTTTCTCCTCAAGTTCATAAGACAAAAACTTAAAGTTCACCTTCACGTCTTACTGTTACAAAGCGCTGACACTGAAGACTCCTTCATGAATGTTAAACAAATGACAGAAAATTCATCATAGCAAAGGTGGAGCACTCCTTACTTGTACACATCTGTGGTGTGAACAAGCTGTTGCTATAGAAACAACAACATATTAGAACATATTTATGGGTGTAATGCCTCCCCATACACAGTAGTTGTATCATCCATAAGGTTCTACTTGACGTTTTAGGTAAAAGAGTGCACTTTTTATAGGCCCGCTAAAGATGGGAGAAATATTTGCACAAAAAACGCTGAATAAAAAATATAAAGTTTAATTTTAGTTACATATTATTACTTAACATCATAAAATCAAGGAATTGGCCACTGAAACCAGTCCTGAGGTCTCAGTACTCACTTTTGCTGTCTGCTAACAAAGTATCAATGGAACACAATGATGAGGAAGTACATTCAGAGATGTTTTAGACAAAATTTAGAGAAATATTTATGCATTTATTGAGGAATAGGAGAGAAAAAGAAGCTGGTAGAAAAATGATGCATTAATATTCACTCCTGTAGCCATTATATACTTATAGAAACAGTGATGCTTGAAGATACCAGCAATTATCAGAAAAACGGTATCATGACATTCATATATCACAATATGAATATCAATATTGATTTAATATTATCCAGATCATAAAAGAAGTAAACAAAAGTTATAGTGGCGTATAATATCTCAGTTTTATCCCTTAATGTGATCCAAATTTCCAAGATGGAATTGTATGTTAATGGTTGTTTTTTTTGCCTGCATATGTTGCCCTACAGGTACGGAGAGGACCCAGGGCATGCAGGCGCTCGCCATCAGCCCCAACTGGCGCTATCTGGCCGTGTCAGAGCGTGGCGATAGAGGCACCATCACCGTCTATGATCTGCAGCACGAACAGAGCCGTAAGAGGAAGGTGTTGACGGGTGGTGACATCAGTGTGCCGGAATTCGTCTGTATGGCATTCTCTCCCGACTCTAAGTACCTGCTGGGCCAGGGTGGAGGGCCCGAGTGGACCCTCGTCTACTGGCTGTGGGAGAAGAATAAGGTCCTTGCTATGGTGAAGAGCACAAATTCTGGCCCTGTCTATCAGGTAGAAATTTTAGAATGTCCAGAAGACAAAAGTCCGTCTGAGTCGAATTCTGAACACATTACGCTGCTTATCCCAGCTTCTTTATCAGTTCTACTGAAAGTTTTCTGATATTTAAACACTTTATGATTCATAGCATCTAATTACCTTGAAATGTGGTTTATCAGATTTACCCCACATTTTCGGGGACGGTTCATACCAGATGGAGAAAAATGGCCTCCTTTACACAACTTTTGAACCACAATTTTGGCATTTTTTTCTTTAAGTGTGCCTTGTCCTTTAGAATCTAATAGACCACTGTTTTCGTGAGTCATGTGACCTCTCTGCCTATCAGCCATAGTAAAAGAGGTGTAGCCTCTGTATCTTCAGTTTCAATGGAGTAGGTGTGGCCTTTATGCTTGTCAGTCATGGTGAAGTAGGTGTGGCCTCTGGTCCTCTCAATCTCAGTAGTATAATGGTGGCATGGCCTCAGTCCTGATAAAAGAGGCATGGCTTCTGTGCTAGGGGAATAGGAAATGGGTTACCTAAACCTCACCCAGTTTCAAAAACAGTTATTACATTGGACTAAATATAGCGAACTCAAAATTGCTTTATATCTGTATAAAATTTTTTTTAAAGCAGAGGTGTGAAATACAAATTAGCATTTAATCGGCTGAAACATGAAAGCATTTGTAGAGATGATTTTCTTTTCCCACTTTTCCAGGTCAGCTTTAACCCGCAGGACAATACGCAGGTCTGTGTGAGCGGGAGCGGCATGTTCAAACTTTTCCGGTACATCGACGGAGTGCTGAAACAGACCAACTCTGCAAAGCTGGAGACAGAGACCATCCTGTCTCACTCATGGATGTCTGAGGAGCGCATCATCGCTGGAACAGAGACAGGACGACTGCTGGTGTTTGAGTCGGGAGACCTGCGTTGGGAGATGAGCGTGGCCAACAAGATAGCTGAACAAGAGACTAAGGGGTAGAAATTCAAGATGGCTGGTTTGGCTTTTATTATCCTGAAGTAGCTTGTATTTCCCTTTGCCAGGCAGTCAATTTCAGTGAAGGTGCAATATTCAGCAAGTGTAAGGTTTTAATCCAAAGTGTGTATTTCCAAAAGTGCGTAGGATGTTTAGAAGGCAAAGTGCTAGGAATGAAGACAGGGAGAAGCTCTGAACAACTGAAGGTCGAGGACGCTGAAACACAACCTTACTTAGATCTCAGGCAAGGACATTCCAGGAGTTAGTGAGTGGGTGTAGTTCATTACAACATAATTTCAACTGGGCTTTCATTTCCCCACAGACAAACGGAGGATGATACCCCATCAGCTCCGGTCTTGATGCCACGAGTGACCACCATCAAGGCTTATTCTAAAGGCTTTGCATGTTCAGCAGGTCCAGGAACTGTGTGTCTGTTTGAGAAAACCGAGGAGAAGGACGGCTACAGACAAATCAGGGAAATAAGGGTGAGCACAGACTCTCTAAATGTACAACCCCAAAGTACTATCAGGTCTGTGGTGGTCCTGCAGTGTACACCCTGTGTACAGTATATGTCGAATTGTGGTCGGCTTCTCATGCTTGAGACACGGAGGTAGATTTAACCCTGTGTAGCACAGGCCAGGAGAATGTTAGCATGTGGATGACATCATTAACTCCTGTTCTGCTGCTGAAGTTGATTGACACTTTTTTGATATTCAGTTTCCAATGAGCGTCCAGCCAGGTTCAGTCCGAAAGATCACATTCTTCCAATTGTGTTTGTGCTAAGATTCGATGCAGACTTACCTTTTACCCAGAAAGTCCATTGGTCTAGATGTGGTATTGTAAGTCCTTCACTGTCCACTTGGTTCTGTTCCACTGCTAATGGTTAGAACTGAAAATGGGGTGGCTAAGGATAACATATTAAAGACAACTCATCTATGCCAGTGGTGTCCAGTCTTCTCCAGAAAGGGCTGGTGTGGATACGGTTATTCTTTCCAAAGCGACAGCACCTTTCAAAACTCTTTGTAACACTTTGGATTTTAATGATATTTCAGATACCTCCGGATCTGTGCAGCAACGAGCCAAGTCAGGCAGAGCAGCAGGAGATCACCACGATGTGTATCAGCCCATCAGAGGAGACTCTGGCCACCAGCACTGACCGAGGCCAAATTTACCTGATCGCACTCGCCTCAGCTGAGATAAGCAAGGTACCATGGGGACATGATGTGTAGATGATGACGCTTTGTGTCACAGGTGTGGAGTGTTTCTTCATACACTATGTTTGTTATCAGGGCATGCAAGCGCACTTTGAGTTTCTGTCCCACTCTTTTCACTCGGGGGTCATCACCGGTCTGTCCATCTGCATCCGCAAACCACTCATCGCCACCTGCTCCGTGGACCACTCCATACGCATCTGGAATTACGAGACTGGGTAAGAACTTCTGCTTGTGTCTTCAGGAAGGTAGATCTCCAGGAACACAATTGGTGACAAGTATTTACCATCGTCATCATCATCATCATTGTTACATTACCAGCTGTTTTGCAGTGCTGTAGATGTTTTGGGACTGAATGACAGAGTAGTAGTTCTTTTTTTTTTTTTTTTTTTTTTTTCCCTCAGTCTTTTGGAGCTGTATAAGGAATTCCAGGAGGAGTCGTACAGCGTGGCCTTGCACCCGTCCGGCCTCTTCATCCTGGCGGGCTTCTCTGACAAGCTCCGCCTCATGAACCTGCTCATCGATGACATCCGCACCTTCAAGGAGTTCACCGTGCGCAGTTGCCGAGAGGTGTGTTCTCACCGACCTGCCTCGACAAAACACTCGTCGTGTGTGTGCTGGGCACACGATGTAAAACGAATCCCTGTCCGAATGCAGTGGTTTGAATTGTAAGATACTGATAAGTACTTCAATTTTATGAAGCTTCGAAGAATTACGAAATTTTGTCTTCAAACTGGCTCGGACAAACTTAATACCTGCCCTTCAGTCATGCTAATTTACATACACTTGGTCCTGAAGTGACTTTCAGGCTGCATGTGGAAAAAAATTAATCTATTTGTATTGAATCTACCCACAATTTTACACGCCTGTATAGAAGCACACCAAATTACATATTAATTAATTTAAAAAAAAAAGGAAAGGATGTGTTGTTTTGCACACGTGAAAGACACGATTCTGAAGAAATACAGTAGTGTAGGAAATAATGCCTTGTGTGTTCTCAGTGTGTGTTCAGCCATGGGGGTCACATGATCGCCGCTGTCAACGGTAACGTGATTCATCTTTACTCCTCTACGACCTTCGACAACATCCTGAATCTGAAAGGTCACAGCGGTAAGGTCAGTGCAACTCGAGTTTCCACTGTCACCATGCAAAGTGTGTTACATATGTATATGGAAATGAGAGGGGCTGTGAGTGGGTGTGGTCTTGAAGGGCATAGATGGAGAAGTAGGTGTGGCTTCCTCTTTATACACGGAAGTGGAATGTAAGTTGGAAAAAGAACGTCATACTGCACATGAACAACAAGGTTGTTTTTTTTTTTTTTTTTTTTTCAAGCCAGGGAGCTCACATGAGCTAACCTGATAGAACATCTGAGTGAATTTAAATTATATTAAAAATCTTCATAACCTTTACTGATGAGCCATATTTAACGTGTTTATAATGTAAACGTACTTATAGAAATCTTTTGGATATCTTTTTATCTTTTGATAAATAATAAATCTATGAATGTGTATATGTGTACTGTGTAAGATAATGACGACCCCAGCTCTGGCCCAACAGGTGCGGTCGGTGGTGTGGAGTGCTGATGATAGTCGCCTGGTGTCGTGTGGGATGGACGGAGCCGTGTATGAGTGGAACACCCTGAGCGGCCAGCGTGAGACCGAAAGCGTGTTGAAGTCATGCAGTTACACCGACGTGGCGCTATCACCCGACACCCGGAGCATCCTCGCTGTGGGCAACGACTGCACGCTGAAGGAGATCCAGGACTGCCAGGTGAGTCCGGAAAACTGTTTGCTTTGTTTTTTTAGCACTTGAACAGTGAGGTGAAACTACTCCAATTTACTACAATGTAAATTGTAGCTATCTAATAAGTTCAATAATTAAATGCACAACAAGAAGTGACAGTTTTGGTTTTTAATTTATTATTTCTATTTTGAAAAAGGGGCGTGGCTTATACTCCAAGTGCGACTTGTGCAATTTTATCTGCAAAACAAGAGTCTAAATCAGTCGTTCTTAACCTTGTTGAAAGTACTGAACCCCACCAGTTCCATATGTGCATTCACCGAACCCTTCTTAATTGGAAAAATAAAATATGATTTTTTCAAATTCAAAACATAGGTATATATTTTACTGGTGCACAAAATGAACCGTGCATCAATATCACTGTGTTCAAAGAACAAAACCATTAAAACATGATTTTCACACAAAAACAAAAACATAATAATGAATAATGACTTCTGCTGTTGCCTTTCAGAGACCAGTTCAGAAATGCATGGCTTTACCTTGGCAGGTGCCACTCTCATGTCATTTTCGCAACAAAGTCTGTTCCTTTTCTTCGTTTTTATGTCCAGCATCCTCGAAAAGGATTGCTCGCAAAGATATGTTGTAACAAACGGTATTAAAATCTCCAGAGCTTTCTTAGCAATAACAGGGTATGTTACCATTTGTTGACACCAAAACGTTGAGAGCATTGTTGTTTTGCTGTTGAACCTGGCTCTGCTGAATTTCAATGATTTCATTGAGGTATTCATCATTGACATCTGTTGTCTCAACACTAAAAGTGAACGGCTGTCTCACCCATGCTGGATATGACTCTCTTGTAGGGAAGTATCTGTTGAGAGACTTTGCAAGCTCATCTAAGTGCGTGGCAATTGCTTGCTTCAGTTCCGCGGGTACAGAAATGTCTCCGATTCCAGATACATCTTTGATCTTACTTACACAGTCGTCTAGCAGGGGAAAGTTTGCGAAGTTATTGTTCTCTGTTTGTCGTTTTCATAACGGTAGCTTTTTTTGAAAAGCCTTCAGGTTTTCTTCCGCTTCGATGATGTTGACTCCACCGCCCTGCATCTGTTGATTGAGATGATTGAGAGCTGCGAAGATATCAGTCATGTATGCTAAAATGAGAATGAACTCAGAATTTTTGAAGCAATTTGCATGACGATGTTGGTGCTCTTGCAAAAACAGGGCTAATTCAACACGCACGGCAAAAACACGATTCAGCACCTGTCCCCGGGGTAACCACTGAACGTTAGAATGGTACAGAAGTACCTCGAATTCAGATCCCATTTCTTTACACAGCTCACTGAAGATGCAGTGCCTCAGAGCACTATTTCGCACATAGTTCACGAATTACACTACAATTTTTTCACGCATTCCACTACAAAAAAAAAGTGTCTTTGCTCATGTCCTCTATTCTGTCGCTGATGGTGTCATTTGGGATAACTTAACTTCAGCCTCTTTTCCCAGCATGGTATTTGCGATCTTCAACACAGCTGGTTTTATGAGTGTTTCACCAATGGTGTGTGGTTTGCCCTGCTTTGCGATCAGATAAGCAACTTCGTACGATGCTGTGAGGATCGGTTTGTTGATGGGTACAAAGCCGAGAACAGGCAGAGTAGCCTTTTCATTGAATCTGGCTCTCTTCAACTTGAATTCAGCGAACTTTGTGTTCTTGTATTTTCCATCTCCATGCAGCTTAAGGAAGTGTTCTCTTAGTTTTGCCAGTGCTAGACTAGAATTGCTCAACTTGGCATTGCAAATCATGCAGTTAGGACGCTGACTCCCATCATGTTCCCTTATACATGTGAATCCATATTGTACATATTCGTCCGACCACTTTCTTTTTTTGCTCGACATAGTTAGTATGAAGGGATTAAAATATTAAGAAAGAAATCACACGACGTAGCATCACGACAGTCACAATTCGACTACTGGGCGCACCAAATTCCCTGCAGCCAATGATGGCCAAGCGGGACGTGTCATCACGAATCATATGAGTCGCAAGGAATATGAACTCAAGGTATGCTCTTAGAACAGAGAGACTATATACATTTTCTGTCTCATGTCTAACGTGTGACGTCACACACTCCACTCGCTTGTTCGGTCGTCGTTGGCCATGGGTGATTGTATACATAACCTGCAACCTGTTTGGACCTGTTACACGGACGCGTCTTGATGTGTTGTGTAATTTGATTAACGATTGTGATTTGTGCAATTAACAATGGCATGTGCAGATGAAACGTAATTTCGTAGGCCAAAGTAGCATACCTTGTTATCCGTATACCTTGTATGAGTCGGGTGTGTGTCTTGACCTCCGCCGAACCCCTGAGACTGACTCACCGAACCCCTGGGGTTCGATTGAACCCAGGTTAAGAACCACTGGTCTAAATATTAAAATGCATTATACAGAAGTAGTAGAAATGGAGGGCACGATGACTTAGTGGTTACCACATTTGCTTCATACCTACAGGGTTGGGATTTTTAATCCCTCTTGGAGTTTTTGCATGTTCTCCCTGTGCTTCGGGGACTTTATCCAGGTACTCCTGTTTCCTCCCCAGTCCTAAGACATCAGTTGTAGGCTGATTCTCTGTCGTGTGTGTGTGTGATTGTGCCCTGGGCATCAAGGGTGTCCCACAGGCTCCCCTGCGTCCCTGTGCAGGATAAGCGGTAAGAAAAATGGATGGATGAATGGACGGCAGTATAAATGTTGGCAGAATCCAGTGCATAAGAATGGAATTTTTCCTAATGATTTAAGCAAATGAATTAAGAACAGCAGTTTGGCTATGAAGGTGACATGAATACAAAAAGAGAGAGATGATTGTTGTTTTAGCTTATTCAGCAAAGAAAAAAGAACAAAAAGAATGAACATTGTTGTTTTTCGTCAAACGTATCTCACAATTGCAAACGTACAATTAATCAAATGACCCAGAAATCAATCTGGGCTTGTAACCTCTTTTATTGTCTTGTTTTCGCCATATTTTCGTCCACTGTTTGTATTTCTGTGAAGGTTGCTTGTATTTGTATTTTTTGCGTTTAGGTCCTGAGGGAAGTGGCCTCCGAGGATGTTATCTACACAGCCGTTGTCATGACCCGCTCAGGCCGAGCACTCTTCACCGGGACCTCCAGTGGCACCATAAGGGCCATCAAGTACCCTTTACTCATGCAAAAAGACTGGAAAGAGTACCAGGCCCATTCTGGTCCCATCACCAAAGTATGTGTGTAGTGTAGCACTGTGATGATATGCTGAGATAAAGAAAATGGAAATAGTTTTACTGTTAATGACATTTTATATATATATAGAGAATGTAACAACGCACTGGAACTGAAGACTCCTTTCTTAAATATTAAATAAACATCTCCTTACGGAAAACTTCCCTTTACCAGCAATTACACATGCTGTTCTTGTTTATTAATCCATTTCTTCTTAAGCTTTGATTATGTAGCTTGTCCGCCATACAACTGCTTGTGAGTTAGTGCTCTCTCATTCTTTGATGTGCATGAGCAATAGTTTAAAAAGATTTTGGCGTCGGAGGCACGTCTTCACGTTTACTTTCCCAGAATGACATTAGTTGAGAAAATGGGATAAAACTTCAAAAGAACAATAATTCATACTCATCCAGCCCTAGTGTGGTGAAAAAGCATGTTCCTTCCTCACCTCCACAGATGGCGATCACATTCGATGATCAGTACCTGTTGAGCGCTTCAGAAGACAGCTGTCTCTTCATCTGGAAAATCATTGAGCAGGAAGGACGTGGGCTGAAGAGGGACAAAGAAATAAGCTACGCGGAGGAGATCCTCATCACCAAGCCTGATCTGGAGGAAAAGGTATAAACATGAGCAATATATTCTCATAAATCAAATGTGTGATAAGTACTGATGTTTTTTTTTTAAATTTAATAACCGTCCAAAACAAATTATTACAATGCTAAGGTCAGTTATTAAACATGTGGAAGCATTCCTCAAAACCGCAGTAACATTTGTTTAATATAATTTTACCATTTTACTTTATGAACACACTCACACCTTTTACACACGTCTCATTCTTTAATCAGTGTTTGCACTTGAACGTGATTACAGATGATGTGCAGTGCGTTTTGGTTTCAGTTTCGCCTTTCCAGGAGATCTGAACTCTAAGAACACAATTATAAAGATCAACTGTCTCATTTTATATATCATTTATCTTCCAGAATTTGTAAGATGGCATTGTGTTAACTCAGTTATTCTGTTACCTTCCAGAACCAAATCATGCTAGAACTTAAGACACGGGTTGAAGAGCTGCAAACGGAGAACGAATATCAGCTGCGTCTTAAGGACATGAACTACAACGAGAAAATCAAGGAGCTCACAGAGAAGTTCATCCAGCAGATAGAGTCGCTTACAACACAAAACCAGGTCAGAGCTTCCTGATTCGCAAAACAGATTAGCAACACCGGGGAGGGTCAAATATATTTGAGCAGACGTCGAAAAATGTAAAGTAACAGCTTTACTGTTACTGACACTGGAGACTCCTTCCATACTCGTTACATAAACAGTTTCTTATAGAAAATGTCAACATATCAATGATTTTTTTTGTTAAATAACAACATTTAGCATGTACAACATTGATCTTGATATTGATAATGAGTTTAGATTTTAACGTTTGTCTGGTTTTAATGTATTGCAAAAAAAAAAGTAACTAATGGAAAATAAACAAAATCGAGTTGTATATGTTGTATCTCACACTACAGGACCTAAAATCCGAGAAAGAGAAGCAGGTGGTCACACACCAGGAGGTGCTAAAGGACATCATAGAGAAACACGCTAAAGAGCAGCACGATCTTGGTAAATACACTTACCCCTGGTCATCTAGGTTAGGGTTAGGTTTTATATTTCACAATAGAAACCTGAAACATCTACTTCAATTCTGCTGGAATTTTTGATTTTCTTATGAAAAGGACACAAACAATATTATACTATTCCATACTAGTTGAATGTTTGTACATCCCTTAAGGATTCTTTGGTTGTCCCTCTAAGGCAAGGGTGCACACACTTTTTTGACTATGCGAGCTACTTTTAACATGATCAGTCAAAGAGATCAACCTACACTAGAAATGCGAAATAAATAATAATTTAAAAATATATATATATGTATGTATATATGTATGAATGTGATTGTGCCCTGCGATGGACTGGCACCCTGTCCAGGGTGTAACCCCGCCTTGTGCCCGATTGAAGATGGATGGATGGATGGAGATGTATATATAATATATAATATAAATAAAATATACACACACACAATATATGTTCATGTATATTGCATAACTGCATGAGCCCTTATGGCACACTACAATTCAGTACATTTTTGGTCAGTACCTTACTCTGATGACGTGCACTGAATAGAATTAGCCAGGGTTGCATAGTCCAGATAGTAGCTGCTGGTAGCCAGCCTCAAGCAGGCCTCCAAATGATGATCAGTCATTGTGGAACGGTATTTGGACTTAATAAAAGGCTGACTCGCATAATTAAGTAAAGCCAAAAAATGCAGTCAGTGAGATTGCACATGTCCTCATGTTTGGGTACTTTTCCCCTGTGAGTAAATTCTAAAACTGTCCATGAGCCCTGGACTTCAGCTGAATGTCAGTCTGTAGTTTCAAAATCTCATCCTCAGATAGCCATTACCACCTTCATTGGGATGCATTCCCAAGAAGGATTCAGGCCCCCGGGCCGCGCCAGGCGAAGCGGACTTCCGTAGGCCACATTTCCCAACTCCCACGAGGGGACTGGGGATTCAGCGCTGGGCTCTTCCCTCTTTGCTTGCCTATACTGAGGGAATCCTGGTTAGATTCATCCTCAGATCGCCATCCCTGCACTTGGCAATGAATTCATTTGTGCTGCCAACCATTGCGGGAGCATTATCCGTGGTGACTGATATCAATTTGCACACTGGGCGCTGGGTTTTGTCTTTCAAAGACTGAAAAATGTTAACTCGGTGATTTCGCTCGCTAGTCTTTAGCGCTGGCGTGTTTGATGGCACACGCGTGGTGAGAGAAAAGATGAGATCTCAGACTGGCTGCCCTGTACATCAACGCTAACATCTATATCTCAACAGAATATTTCCCTATCAAGACGTTCCTGACAATGAAGTGTTACAGTGCCTTGCGAAAGTATTCGGCCCCCTTGAACTGTTCGGCCTTTTGCCACGTTTCAGGCCCCAAACATAAAGATATAAAACTGTAATTTTTTGTGAAGAATCAACAACAGGTGGGTACACAATCATGAAGTGGAATGAAATTTATTGAATATTTCAAACTTTTTCAACAAATAAAAAGCTGAAAAATTGGGCGTGCAAAATTATTCAGCCCCTTTACTTTCAGTGCAGCAAATTCTTTCCGGAAGTTCAGTGAGGATCTCTGAATGATCCAATGTTGACCTAAATGTCTAATGTTCATAAATAGAATCCACCCGTGTGTAATCAAGTCTCCGTATAAATGCACCTGTTCTGTAATAGTCTCAGAGGTCCGTTTAAAGCACAGAGAGCATAATGAAGAACAAGGAACACACCAGGCAGGTCCGAGATACTGTTGTGAATAAGTTTAAAGCCAGATTTTGATACAGAAAGATTACCCAAGCTTTAAACATCCCAAGGAGCACTGTACAAGCGATAATATTGAAATGAAAGGAGTATCAGACCACTGCAAATCTACCAAGACCTGGCCGTCCCTCTAAACTTTCAGCTCATACAAGGAGAAGACTGATCAGAGA
>JAFFST010054933.1:0-11117 GCA_022414735.1 Noturus placidus | reverse complement strand
GTTGCTTTGCTGAGGACGTCGCTCAGCTGAGGACATCAATCTGCTTTGCTTCTCTGCTGAGGACGTTGCTCTGCTGAGAATGTGGTTCTGCTTTGCTGCTCTGCTGAGGACGTCGCTCCACCTTGCTGCCCTGCTGAGGACATCGCTCCGCCTTGCTGCTCTGCTGAGGACGTCGCTCTGCTTTGCTGCTCTGCTGAGGACGTGGCTCCAGTTTGCTGCTCTGCTGAGGACGTGGCTCCGCTTTGCTGCTCTGCTGAGGACGTGGCTCCGCTTTGCTGCTCTGCTGATGACGTCGATCAGCTGTGGACGTCGCCCCACTTTGCTGCCCTGCTGAGGATGTCGCTCCGCTCTTCTGCCCTGCTGAGGACGTCGCCCTGCTGAAGAATTCGCTCCGCTTTGCTGCCCTGCTGAGGACGTCGCTCCACTTTGCTGCCCTGCTGAGGACCTCGCTCTGCTTTGCTGCTCTGCTGAAGACGTCGCCGTGCTGAAGAATTCACTCTGCTTTGTTGCCCTGCTGAGGACGTCGCTCCGACTTGCTGCCCTGCTGGGGACCTCGCTCTACTTTCCTTCCCTGCTGAGGACCTCGCTCCATTTTTCTGCTCTGCTAAGGACGTCGCTGAGCTGAGGACGTCGCTCCACTTTGCTGCTCTGCTGAGGATGTCGCTCCGACTTGCTGCTCTGTTGAGGATGTCGCTCTGCTAAATACGTCACACTGCTTTGCTATCCTGCTGAGGACATTGCTCCGCTTTGCTGCTCTTCTGAGGACGTGGCTCCGCTTTGCAGCCCTGCTGAGGACGTCGCTCTGCTGTTTTGCTTTGCTGAGGACGTTGCCCTGCTGAAGAATTCACTCCGCTTTGCTGCCCTGCTGAGGATAACGCTCTGCTGAGGACGTCGCTCCGCTTTGCTGCCTTGCTGAGGACGTCGCTCTGCTTTGCTGCTCTGCTGAGGATGTGGCTCCGCTTTGCTGCTCTGCTGAGGACGTGGCTCCGCTTTGCTGCTCTGCTAAGGATGTGGCTTCGCTTTGCTGCTCTGCTGAGGACATTCCTTCGCTTTGCTGCTCTGCTGAGATCGTGGCTCCACTTTGCTGCTCTGTTGAGGACATCGCGCCGCTTTGCTGCTCTGATGAGGACGTCGCTCCGCTTTGCTGCTCTGCTAAGGACGTGGCTCCGCTTTGCTGCTAAGCTGAGGATGTGGCTCCGCTTTCCTGCTCTGCTGAGGACGTCGTTTAGCTGAGGACGTGGCTCCTCTTTGCTGCTCTGCTAAGGACGTGGCTCCGCTTTGCTGCTAAGCTGAGGATGTGGTTCTGCTTTGCTGCTCTGCTGAGGACGTCGCTCCACCTTGCTGCCCTGCTGAGGACATCGCTCCGCCTTGCTGCTCTGCTGAGGACGTTGCTCTGCCTTGCTGCTCTGCTGAGGACATCGCTCTGCCTTGCTGCTCTGTTGAGGACGTCGCTCTGCTTAGGATGTCGCTCTGCTTTGCTATCCTGCTGAGGACATTGCTCCACTGTGCTGCTCTGCTGAGATCGTGGCTCCACTTTGCTGCTCTGTATAGGACATTGCTCCGCTTTGCTGCTCTGCTGAGGACGTCGCTCTGCTGAGGACGTTGCTCCACTTTGCTGCCCTGCTAAGGACGTCGCTCCGCCTTGAAGCTCTGCTGAGGACGTCGCTCCGCATTTGCTGCTCTGCTTAGGACGTGGCTCCGCTTTGCTGCTCTGCTGAGGATGTCGCTCCGCTTTGCTGCTTTGCTGAGGATGTCACTCCGCTTTGCTGCCCTGCTGAGGACGTCGCTCCGCCTTGAAGCTCTGCTGAGGATGTAGCTCTGCTTAGGACGTCGCTCCGCTTTGCTGCACTGCTGAGGACGTCGCTCCGCATTTGCTGCACTGCTGAGGACGTCGCTCCGCTTTGCTGCTCTGCTGTGGACGTGGCTCCACTTTGCTGCTCTGCTGAAGAATTCACTCCGCTTTGCTGCCCTGCTGAGGACGTCTCTCCGACTTGCTGCCCTGCTGAGGATGTCGCTCTGCTGAGGACTCGCTCCGCTTTGCTGCCCAGCTGAGGACGTCTCTCCACTTTTCTGCTCTGCTGAGGACTTCGCTGAGCTGAGGACGTCGCTCCGACTTGCTGCCCTTCTGGGGACCTCGCTCTGCTTTGCTTCCCTGCTGAGGACCTCGCTCCGCTTTGCTGCCCTGCTGAGGACCTTGCTCTGCTTTGCTGCTCTGCTGAGGACGTTGCCGTGCTGAAGAATTCACTCTGCTTTGCAGCCCTGCTGAGGACGTCGCTCCGACTTGCTGCCCTGCTGGGGACCTCGCTCTGCTTTGCTTCCCTGGTGAGGACCTCGCTCCGCTTTGCTGCTCTGCTGAGGACGTCAATCCGTTTTGCGGCCCAGATGAGGATGTCACTCCACTTTTCTGCTCTGCTGAGGATGTCGCTGAGCTGAGGACGTCACTCCACTTTGCTGCCCTGCTGAGGACCTCGCTCTGCTTTGCTGCTCTGCTGAGGACGTCACCGTGCTGAAGAATTCACTCCGCTTTGCTGTCCTACTGAGGACGTGGCTCCGCTTTGCTGCCCTGCTGAGGACGTCGCTCCGCTGTTTTGCTCTGCTGAGGACGTTGCCCTGATGAAGAATTCACTCCGCTTTGTTGCCCTGCTGAGGATAATGCTCTCGTGAGGACGTCGCTCCGCTTTGCTGCCCTGCTGAGGACGTCGCTCTCCTTTGCTGCTCTGCTGAGGATGTGGCTCCGCTTTGCTGCCCTGCTGAGGACGTCGCTCTGCTTTTCTGCCCTGCTGAGGATGTCGCTCTTCTTTTCTGCTCTGCTGAGTACGTGGCTCCGCTTTGCTGCTCTGCTAAGGACGTGGCTCCGCTTTGCTGCTCTGCTGAGGACGTGGCTCCGCTTTGTTGCTTTGTTGAGGACGTTTCTTAGCTGAGGACATCGATCTGCTTTGCTTCTCTGCTGAGGACGTTGCTCTGCTGAGAATGTGGTTCTGCTTTGCTGCTCTGCTGAGGACGTCTCTCCACCTTGCTGCCCTGCTGAGGACATTGATCCGCCTTGCTGCTCTGCTGAGGACGTCGCTCTGCCTTGCTGCTCTGCTGAGGACATCGCTCTGCCTTGCTGCTCTGTTGAGGACGTCGCTCTGCTTAGGATGTCGCTCTGCTTTGCTATCCTGCTGAGGACATTGCTCCGCTTTGCTGCTCTGCTGAGATCGTGGCTCCACTTTGCTGCTCTGTTGAGGACATTGCTCCGCTTTGCTGCTCTGCTGAGGACGTCGCTCTGCTGAGAACGTCGCTCCACTTTGCTGCCCTGCTAAGGATGTGGCTCCGCTTTGCTTCTCTGCTGAGGACGTCGCTCTGCTGAGGACGTCGCTCCACTTTGCTGCACTGCTGAGGACGTCGCTCCGCTTTGCTGCTCTGCTGAGGACGTCGCTCAGCTGAGGATGTCGCTCCACTTTGCTGCCCTGCTGAGGACGCCGCTCCGCTTTTCTGCCCTGCTGAGGATGTCGCCCTGCTGAAGAATTCACTTCGCTTTGCTGCCCTGCTGAGGACCGTGCTCTGCTTTGCTGTTCTGCTGAGGACAACACCGTGCTGAAGAATTCACTCCTTTTTGCTGCCCTGCTGAGGACGTCGCTCCACTTTGCCACCCTGCTGAGGACCTCGCTCTGCTTTGCTGCCCTGCTGAGGACCTCGCTCCGCTTTGCTGCCCTGCTGAGGATGACGATCCGCTTTGCTGCCCTGCTGAGGACGTCGCTCCACTTTTCTGCTCTGCTGAGGACATTTCTGTGCTGAGGACGTCGCTCCGCTTTGCTGCTCTGCTGAGGATGTCGCTCCGACATGCTGCTCTGTTGAGGACGTCGCTCTGCTGAGGACGTCCCTCTGCTTTGCTATCCTGCTGAGGACATTGCTCCACTTTGCTGCTCTGCTGAGGACATGGCTCTGTTGAGGACGTCGCTCCGCTTTGCTGTCCTGTTGAGGAAGTCACTCTGCTTTTCTGTCCTGCTGAGGACATTGCCCTGCTTTGCTGCTCTGCTGAGGACTTGGCTCCGCTTTGCTGCTCTGCTGAGGACGTGGCTCCGCTTTGCTGCTCTGCTGAGGACGTCGCTCCGCTTTGCTGCTAAGCTGAGGATGTCACTCAGCTGAGGACTTCGCTCCGCTTTGCTGCCTTGCTAAGGACATCGCTCCACTTTGCTGCCCTGCTGAGGACGTCGCTCCGCTTTGCTGCCCTGCTGAGGACGTCGCTCTGTTTTCTGCCCTGCTGAGGATGTCGCTCTGCTTTTCTGCTCTGCTGAGGACGTCACTCTGCCTTTCTGCTCTGCTATGGACCTTGCTCTGCTGAGGACATTGTTCCACTTTGCTGCCCTGCTGAGGACGTCGCTCCGCTTTGCTGCCCTGCTGAGGACGTCACTCCGCTTTTGGCCCTGCTGAGGACGTTGCTTAGCTGAGGACGTCGCTCCGCTTTGCTGCCCTGCTGAGGACGTCGCTCTGTTTTCTGCCCTGCTGAGGATGTCGCTCTGCTTTTCTGCTCTGCTGAGGACGTCACTCTGCCTTTCTGCTCTGCTATGGACCTTGCTCTGCTGAGGACATCGTTCCGCTTTGCTGCCCTGCTGAGGACGTCGCTCCGCTTTGCTGTCCTGCTGAGGACGTCACTCCACTTTTCTGCTCTGCTGAGGACGTCGCTCTGCTTTGCTATCCTGCTGAGGACATTGCTCCGCTTTGCTGCTCTGCTGAGATCGTGGCTCCACTTTGCTGCTCTGTTGAGGACATTGCTCCGCTTTGCTGCTCTGCTGAGGAAGTTGCTCTGCTTTGCTGCTCTGCTGAGGACGTGGCTCTGCTTTGCTGCTCTGCTGAGGATGAGGCTCCACTTTGCTGCTCTGCTGACGACGTGGCTCCGCTTTGCTGCTCTGCTAAGGACGTGGCTCCGCTTTGCTGCTCTGCTGAGGACTTGGCTCCACTTTGTTGCTCTGCTGAGGGCGTCGCTCAGCTGAGGACATCGCTCTGCTTTGCTTCTCTGCTGAGGACGTCACTCTGCTTTGTTGCTCTGCTGAGAATGTGGTTCTGCTTTGCTGCTCTGCTGAGGACGCCGCTCCACCTTGCTGCCCTGCTGAGGACATCACTCCGCCTTGCTGCTCTGCTGAGGATGTCGCTGTGCCTTGCTGCTCTGCTGAGGACATCGCTCCGCCTTGCTGCTCTGTTGAGGATGTCGCTCTGCTTAGGACGTCGCTCCAATTTGCTGCCCTGCTAAGGACGTGGCTCCGCTTTGCTGCTAAGCTGAGGATGTCACTCAGCTGAAGACTTCGCTCCGCTTTGCTGCCTTGCTAAGGACGTCGCTCCGCTTTGCTGCCTTGCTAAGGACGTCGCTCCGCTTTGCTGCCCTGCTGAGGACGTCGCTCCGCTTTGCTGCCCTGCTGAGGACGTCGCTCTGCTTTTCTGCCCTGCTGAGGATGTCGCTCTGCTTTTCTGCTCTGTTGAGGACGTCGCTCTGCTGAATACGTCACACTGCTTTGCTATCCTGCTGAGGACATTGCTCCGCTTTGCTGCTCTGCTGAGGACGTGGCTCCGCTTTGCAGCTCTGCTGAGGACGTCGCTCTGCTGTTTTGTCTACTGAGGACATTGTCTTGCTGAAGAATTCACTCTGCTTTGCTGCCCTGCTGAGAATAACGCTCTACTAAGGATGTGGCTTCGCTTTGCTACTCTGCTGAGGACATTGCTTCGCTTTGCTGCTCTGCTGAGATCGTGGCTCCACTTTCCTGCTCTGTTGAGGATATCCCTCCGCTTTGCTGCTCTGATGAGGACGTTGCTCCGCTTTGCTGCTCTGCTGAGGACGTGGCTCCTCTTTGCTGCTCTGCTAAGGATGTGGCTCCGCTTTGCTGCTCTGCTGAGGATGTGGCTCCGCTTTCCTGCTCTGCTGAGGACGTCGTTTAGCTGAGGACGTGGCTCCGCTTTGCTGCTCTGCTGAGGAAGTGGCTCTGCTTTGCTGCTCTGCTGAGGATGTGGCTCTGCTTTGCTGCTCTGCTGAGGACGAGGCTCCGCTTTGCTGCTCTGCTGAGGACGTCACTCAGCTGAGGAGGTCGCTCCACTTTGCTGCCCTGCTGAGGACGTCGCTCCGCTGTTCTGCCTTGCTGAGGACCTTGCTCTGCTTTGCTGCTCTGCTGAGGATGTCGCTCCGCTTTGCTGCTCTGCTGAGGACATCGCTCTTCTGAGGACATCGTTCTGCTTTGCTATCCTGCTGAGGAAATTGCTCCGCTTTGCTGCTCTGCTGAGGACATGGCTCCACTTTGCTGCCCTGCTGAGGACGTGGCTCCGCTTTGCTGCTCTGCTGAGGACGTGGCTCTGCTTTGCTGCTCTGCTGAGGACGTGGCTCCGCTTTGCTGCTCTGCTAAGGACGTGGCTACGCTTTGCTGCTCTGCTGAGGACGTCGCTCAGCTGAGGACGTCGCTCCACTTTGCTGCCCTGCTGAGGACGTCGCTCCCCTGTTTTGCCCTGCTGAGGACATCGCCGTGCTGAAGAATTCACTCCGCTTTGCTGCCTTGCTGAGGACGTCACTCCGACTTGCTGCCCTGCTGAGGATGTCGCTCTGCTGAGGACGTCGCTCCGCTGTTTTGCCCTGCTGAGGACGTCGCCCTGCTGAAGATTTTACTCCGCTTAGTGCACTGCTAAGGACGTCGCTCCGCTTTGCTGCCCTGCTGAGGACGTCGCTCCGCTTTGCTGCCCTGCTGAGGACGTCGCTCTGCTTTTCTGCCCTGCTGAGGATGTCGCTCTGCTTTTCTGCTCTGCTGAGGACGTCACTTTGCCTTTCTGCTCTGCTATGGACCTTGCTCTGCTGAGGACATCGTTCCGCTTTGCTGCCCTGCTGAAGAAGTCGCTCTGCTTTGCTGCCCTGCTGAGGACGTCACTCCGCTTTTTGCCCTGCTGAGGACGTTGCTGAGCTGAGGACGTCACTCCACTTTTCTGCTCTGCTGAGGACGTCGCTCTGCTTTGCTGTCCTGCTGAGGACATTGCTCCGCTTTGCTGCTCTGCTGAGGACATGGCTCCGCTTTGCTGCTCTGCTGAGTACGTGGCTCTGCTTTGCTGCTCTGCTGAGTACGTGGCTCCGCTTTGCTGCTCTGCTAAGGACGTGGCTCCGCTTTGCTGCTCTGCTGAGGACGTGGCTCCGCTTTGCTGCTCTGCTGAGGATGTGGGTCCTCTTTGCTGCTCTGCTGATGACATCAATCAGCTGTGGACGTCACCCCACTTTGCTGCCCTGCTGAGGATGTCGCTCTGCTCTTCTGCCCTGCTGAGGACGTCGCCCTGCTGAAGAATTCACTCCACTTTGCTGCGCTGCTGAGGACGTCGCTCCACTTTGCTGCCCTGCTGAGGACCTCGCTCTGCTTTGCTGCTCTGCTGAAGACGTCGCCGTGCTGAAGAATTCACTCTGCTTTGTTGCCCTGCTGAGGACGTCGCTCCGACTTGCTGCCCTGCTGGGGACCTCGCTCTACTTTCCTTCCCTGCTGAGGACCTCGCTCCATTTTTCTGCTCTGCTAAGGACGTCGCTGAGCTGAGGACGTCGCTCTGCCTTGCTGCTCTGCTGAGGATGTCGCTCCGACTTGCTGCTCTGTTGAGGATGTCGCTCTGCTAAATACGTCACACTGCTTTGCTATCCTGCTGAGGACATTGCTCCGCTTTGCTGCTCTTCTGAGGACGTGGCTCCGCTTTGCAGCCCTGCTGAGGACGTCGCTCTGCTGTTTTGCTTTGCTGAGGACGTTGCCCTGCTGAAGAATTCACTCCGCTTTGCTGCCCTGCTGAGGATAACGCTCTGCTGAGGACGTCGCTCCGCTTTGCTGCCTTGCTGAGGACGTCGCTCTGCTTTGCTGCTCTGCTGAGGATGTGGCTCCGCTTTGCTGCTCTGCTGAGGACGTGGCTCCGCTTTGCTGCTCTGCTAAGGATGTGGCTTCGCTTTGCTGCTCTGCTGAGGACATTCCTTCGCTTTGCTGCTCTGCTGAGATCGTGGCTCCACTTTGCTGCTCTGTTGAGGACATCGCGCCGCTTTGCTGCTCTGATGAGGACGTCGCTCCGCTTTGTTGCTCTGCTGAGGACGTGGCTCTGTTTTGCTGCTCTGCTGAGGACGTGGCTCCG
This sequence comes from Noturus placidus, assembly GCA_022414735.1. Classification (NCBI taxonomy): domain Eukaryota; kingdom Metazoa; phylum Chordata; class Actinopteri; order Siluriformes; family Ictaluridae; genus Noturus; species Noturus placidus. The sequence continues at coordinate 3,017 of JAFFST010054933.1, read as the reverse complement.
CTTTGCTACCCTGCTGAGGACGTCACTCCGCATTGCTGCCCTGCTGAGGACATCACTCCGCCTTGCTGCTCTGCTGAGGATGTTGCTCTGCTTAGGACGTCGCTCCGCTTTGCTGCAATGCTGAGGACATCGCTCCGCATTTGCTGCTCTGCTGAGGACGTGGCTCCGCTTTGCTGCTCTGCTGAGGAAGTGGCTCCACTTTGCTGCTCTGCTGAGGACGTCGCTCAGCTGAGGACATCGCTCCACTTTGCTGCCCTGCTGAGGACGTCGCTCCGCTGTTTTGCCCTGCTGAGGACGTCGCCCTGCTGAAGAATTTACTCCGCTTTGTGCCCTGCTGACGACGTCGCTCCGCTTTGCTGCCCTGCTGAAGACCTTGCTCTGCTTTGCTGCTCTGCTGAGAACGTCGCCGTGCTGAAGAATTCACTCCACTTTGCTGCCCTGCTGAGGACGTCGCTCCGACTTGCTGCCCTGCTGGGGACCTCGCTCTGCTTTGCTTCTCTGCTGAGCACCTCGCTCCGCTTTGCTGCCCTGCTGAGGACATCGCGCCGCTTTGCTGCTCTGATGAGGACGTCGCTCCGCTTTGCTGCTCTGCTGAGGACGTGGCTCCACTTTGCTGCTCTGCTAAGGACTTGGCTCCGCTTTGCTGCTCTGCTGAGGATGTGGCTCTGCTTTCCTGCTCTGCTGAGGACGTCGTTTAGCTGAGGACGTGGCTCCGCTTTGTTGCTCTGCTGAGGACGTGGCTCTGTTTTGCTGCTCTGCTGAGGACGTGGCTCCGCTTTGTTGCTTTGCTGAGGACGTCGCTCAGCTAAGGACATCGATCTGCTTTGCTTCTCTGCTGACGACGTCACTCTGCTTTGTTGCTCTGCTGAGAATGTGGTTCTGCTTTGCTGCTCTGCTGAGGACGTCGCTCCACCTTGCTGCCTTGCTGGGGACATCGCTCCGCCTTGCTGCTCTGCTGAGGACATCGCTCTGCCTTGCTGCTCTGCTGAGGACATCGCTCTGCCTTGCTGCTCTGTTGAGGACGTTGCTCCGCTTTGCTGCTCTGCTGAGGACGTGGCTCCGCTTTGCTGCTCTGCTGAGGACTTGGCTCCTCTTTGCTGCTCTGCTGAGGATGTGGCTCCGCTTTGCTGCTCTGCTGAGGATGAGGCTCTGCTTTGCTGCTCTGCTGATGACGTGGCTCTGCTTTGCTGCTCTGCTAATGATGTGGCTTCGCTTTGCTGCTCTGCTGAGGACATTGCTTCGCTTTGCTGCTCTGCTGAGATCGTGGCTCCACTTTGCTGCTCTGTTGAGGACATCGCTCCGCTTTGCTGCTCTGATGAGGACGTCGCTCCGCTTTGCTGCTCTGCTGAGGACGTGGCTCCACTTTGCTGCTCTGCTAAGGACTTGGCTCCGCTTTGCTGCTCTGCTGAGGATGTGGCTCCGCTTTGCTGCTCTGCTGAGGATGAGGCTCTGCTTTGCTGCTCTGCTGATGACGTGGCTCTGCTTTGCTGCTCTGCTAATGACGTGGCTCTGCATTGCTGCTCTGCTGAGGACGTGGCTCCGCTTTGTTGCTTTGCTGAGGACGTCGCTCAGCTAAGGACATCGATCTGCTTTGCTTCTCTGCTGACGACGTCACTCTGCTTTGTTGCTCTGCTGAGAATGTGGTTCTGCTTTGCTGCTCTGCTGAGGACGTCGCTCCACCTTGCTGCCTTGCTGGGGACATCGCTCCGCCTTGCTGCTCTGCTGAGGACATCGCTCTGCCTTGCTGCTCTGCTGAGGACATCGCTCTGCTTTGCTGCTCTGTTGAGGACGTCGCCGTGCTGAAGAATTCACTCCACTTTGCTGCCCTGCTGAGGACGTCGCTCCGACTTGCTGCCCTGCTGGGGACCTCGCTCTGCATTGCTTCCCTGCTGAGCACCTCGCTCCGCTTTGCTGCCCTGCTGAGGACATCGCGCCGCTTTGCTGCTCTGATGAGGACGTCGCTCCGCTTTGCTGCTCTGCTGAGGACGTGGCTCCACTTTGCTGCTCTGCTAAGGACTTGGCTCCGCTTTGCTGCTCTGCTGAGGATGTGGCTCTGCTTTCCTGCTCTGCTGAGGACGTCGTTTAGCTGAGGACGTGGCTCCGCTTTGCTGCTCTGCTGAGGACGTGGCTCTGCTTTGCTGCTCTGCTGCGGACGTCGCTGTGCTGAAGAATTCACTCCGCTTTGCTGCACTACTGAGGAAGTCACTCCAACGTGCTGCCCTGCTGGGGACATCGCTCTGCTTTGCATCCCTGCTGAGAACCTCGCTCCGCTTTGCTGCCCTGCTGAGGACCTCGCTCTGCTTTGCTGCTCTGCTGAGGACGTCGCCGTGCTGAAGAATTCACTCCGCTTTGCTGCCCTGCTGAGGACGTTGCTCCGACTTGCTGCCCTGCTGGGGACCTCTCTCTGCTTTGCTTCCCTGCTGAGGACGTCGCTCCGCTTTGCTGCCCTGCTGAGGACGTCGATCCGCTTTGTGGCCCAGCTGAGGATCTCACTCCACTTTTCTGCTCTGCTGAGGACGTCGCTGAGCTGAGGACGTCGCTCCGCTTTTCTGCTCTGCTGAGGACTTTGCTGAGCTGAGGACGTTGCTCCGCCTTGCTGCCCTGCTGAGGACGTCGCTCCGACTTGCTGCCCTGCTGAGGACCTCGCTATGCTTTGCTGCTCTGCTGAGGATGTCGACGTGCTGAAGAATTCACTCCGCTTTGCTACCCTGCTGAGGACCTCGCTCTGCTTTGCTGCTCTGCTGAGGCTGCCGCCGTGCTGAAGAATTCACTCCGCTTTGCTGCTCTGCTGAGGACGTCGCTCCGCTTTGCTGCTCTGCTGAGGACGTGGCTCCTCTTTGCTGCTCTGCTAAGGATGTGGCTCCGCTTTGCTGCTCTGCTGAGGATGTGGCTCCGCTTTCCTGCTCTGCTGAGGACGTCGCCGTGCTGAAGAATTCACTCCACTTTGCTGCCCTGCTGAGGACGTCGCTCCGACTTGCTGCCCTGCTGGGGACCTCGCTCTGCTTTGCTTCTCTGCT